>CM061531.1:130722946-130821829 GCA_030545055.2 Neoaliturus tenellus | reverse complement strand
CCCAAAACTACCCCTTCCGGTAGGTCGATATGTCTGGTTTTCGAACTCATCCGAATAAACGTATGATTACACATCTCTACCAAATTTGGTGTCGATCGGACCATTTTTACGACAGTTATCGTGTCTAGGGACATATATATATATATATATATATATATATATATATATATATATATATATATATATATATATATATATAAATTTTAATGATTATTATTTTTTGGTCTCTAGGGCACCTCAAAACGAAAAAGTAAACATGGTCCCGGGCTTAGGTCTTTCCATGAGACCTACGGTAATAGCTTATTCCCTATGGGAAATTCGCTAAAATTAAAAAAAGTAAGTCGAATGAACTTTAAGGGCATGTTAGCGTTCAGGCACCGCAGCAGATACATTACTCAGCTAAGTTTACAACAAAGAGAGTCACATGATTATTTCAAGTTAGCTGAGGGTGAAGTGTGAAGCCCACCAGCCTAGCTAGAGGATCAAATCTCCCCGATTTCTCTAGCAAGGCTAAAGTGATTGATTGAGTCCTTGGCCTCATTAATTTCAAGCTTGTTAGTACGAACCATACAGAAGGTATTTCAAATAGTTCCTGGATAGCCATCTTCGCGACAAAAAAATCTGAGTTGCTTCAAAACAGAGTAGTGTCATCGGCATAAATCAGGGCATTACCCGCAACTCTGTAATATAAAGTCATTTGATTGATACAATTAAAAGTAATGGGCCTTGTATGGAACCCTGCTGGACCCCACACTACGCTAAATGAGCAGAGTTCACGCCGTCGCACAGTGTGATATTTTCTAATCTAGCTGCATTTAATTAAAAATTCGAAATTGGAATAATTCAATGAATACTATCTGTATGATAGCAAATCATCTACATTCTTCCGAAATAACAGTGATATGAATGTACACAAAGGATTAAATTCAATAAATCAACTGTAATCTGATGAGATAAGATATGCGATATGGTCCTTCATATCGCGTCCGCTGGACGCCAGACGACGGAGTGCGTTTACCATGTGATGTTCGTGTCGGAGTTGGTTCTACTTGGTATATTTTGATTCAGCATTTACTTTAGGTATGTTTAAAATTTATTTTAAAAAATTTTGCATAAATTATATTAATATAACATGATATTTTGAGTGTAAAATTTGTAATGTAATAGAGATATTTAATTATACATAATTAAGACAAATGTTTGTTATATGGAAAAATATGGATATCCCAATATGGTTTCTTGTAAAGGGACTTATACTTTGCTAGAATACAAAACATTTGGCTGCGCATATTTGCGCCTTTTTTTATTTATGTGCATTTAAAATTTATTTTAAGGCTCCGCTCTACCTTAGTCGAATATCCACTCACAATGTTACGAATGCGCTGCCGCTGTATGCTGTCGCGCCACTGTGCAGTGGCGAGTTTTATAGCTGCAGAGGTTTACGAGAATCGTGTTTTAAAATTAACTAATTAAGATAGAGATTGGCCTCTTAACTTCCTCTAAAAGTAGAAAGTTGGATATAATTTTTGTGAGTGACATAAATTTTCAATAAATTTTTGATTTCAGTAATAATTGCCTAAAATCATCTGTATTTCCGATTGTTAACTGAAGTTTTCAATTAGTTTGGTTGCAAAATTAAAAAAAGTGCAACTAAAGAAAATGAGTACCGTTCTTCTTACTTAACATGGCACCTCGTTTAATAGCTCTACGCTGAATGTAGAAGAAAATAACACAATAATGTCAAAGATTACAATATCTTGCTATCTGCAGCACAGCGGTAAGAAAAATGGTAATAGGACAGGTCTAAACATGTGGTATAAATAGACCGTATTAACTCTGTAATCAATTTTATTTGGTGTTCTTTTAACACAATCTATATATTAATAGGCAAGCATGTTTCTTTCCTACTTTTTTCTCAGCTTGTGAGCAATATGGGAGAAATCGCAGATAGTTAGAAAGGTATCGTCCTGTAGATGAGCAGAATCCCATTTTAATTCACATCGGCCCTCAGGGCTATGACCTACAGGCTTTCAAAGTTTCATTGTTAATCTTCTGTGAGAATGATGATTGGATCACAAATGTTTTTATAAGAATGTTAGCACATAAGGAAGAACAGATGTTCAGTCATAAGACATTTTTAAAACTAATCATTTTGCCCCGAAATAACTGAACTTTTAGTCGAATTTCAATCTGTGGACGAGCTCTAGTATTTTTTATTTGTATAAACATTGTGAGTTACTTTTTAATTGTAACGATTTAGAAAACTGATTAATGTAGCCTATAACATTTTTTTATTTCGCAATATAGTAATATTAAATGTCCTTTGAAACTTAGGAACCCAAAATTTTTTTGTGTTAGATTAAAACCAAATAAAATAGCACTCATAGCCTTGGGTTTTATACTTTTTAATTTGTTTTAGTATGGACCACTATATTCTGAAAGCTGATTTATTTGAGATATGGATCCAAAACAAGACAGAAGAGAGGTTTGATGCAGTTTGCACTTTTGTAGTTCGAAGTTATGGTGATTTTCACCTTAGTGAAGAAACATTTCGTCAATTAAGGATATTTTAAAAAGTCTTTGTCAGCAATTTGAATATAAGTGGCAGAAAAGTCAAAGAAAACGTGACCGATTTGTAAAATGTTATGAGGAATGGCTTCAAACAAGTTCTAAATTCCCTAGTTTGATGGAAGAACAAAACCCGGTCGAACCACAACCTTCCTCCAGCGGGAGACCAACAAAACCTTTTTTTGAATGCTGTGAAAGAACAAAAAAGAAGAAAGCAAAAGACATTTGTGGAAACAAAACTTTACAGGAAATAGCTTTTGCAGCGGAGGTGAAGCTTTACGATGAAGGGAAGCGTGATTCGGCATTGTTGGTAAAGAATTATGCATAGCTTCGCCACAGCGGGGAACAAACCTTAAGAAAAACAGAAGAAGTGCTGAAAATGAAGAAATGCGCATTTCGCCTGATGAAGCTTTGGCGCTCATGATAGACACTGACCTAACAACTAATCAATATAAAGTCATTAGAAGTCAGGGAAATAGTATTGTGAAAAATTTGTACCCAGCTTACCACTCTTTGAAGGAGGCAAAAATTAGGTGTTACCCTTTAAATAAAAGCTGTTCAGAAACAACCATCGAAATTCCCTTGCAGTCTCTGTTAGACCACACAATTAAAAGACTGTGTTTGGCTCAGGAAGAGGTTTTCCAGATAATCCCTGATGTACAAAACGTCAACCTACTAATAAAGTGGGGATGTGATGGTGCGCAGCAGAGTCGCTACAAACAAAGATTTTCCACGCCCAATGCAACTGATGAAAGCCTTTTCAGTATTTCACTTGTGCCGATCCAACTTTATGGAGATGTTGCCAACCAAAGAAAGATAATTTGGCAAAATCCAGGTTCTTCCTCCACACGATATTGCCGTCCGATTAAACTCATTTTCGCCAAAGAGACCTCAGAAATGATTGTGAATGAGTGTAAGAAGGTGGAAGAGCAAATTGAGGTTCTCAATCCAACTTGTGGTGGAATTGGGCGATACTATGTTTCACGTTACACCAATACTAGCTTTAAGCATGATTGATGGAAAAGTCTGCTCAAGCTTGTCAATGTACAACTCATCACAAGCTTGTTTTATCTGTGGTGCAACACCAAAAAACATGAACAAGCCAAATCCGATAGAACATAACATTATTGACGAGAAAACGCTGACATTTGGACTGTCGTCACTACATTCCTGGATTCGATTTATGGAGTGCATCCTCCACATCGCATACAGGTTACCACTTAGGGTCTGGCGGGTTGAGGGGCCTGACAACAAAGTAATAGTTGGTGCCCAAAAGAAGAAAATACAAGAACTTTTCAAGAATGAACTTGGCCTGCTAGTGGACATGCCCAACCAACAGTCTGGTAACACTAATGACGGAAATACTGCCCGACGTTTTTTCCGAAATAATGAAAAAACAGCAGAGATTACATGAGTCGACCTCACACTTATACAACATTTCCATATAATCTTAGAAACTCTTACTGCGGGTACCCTATTGATCCACATGCTTTTGACACATTCGCAAAAGAAACGTTCGCCATCTACATAAAAAACTACTCTTGGTATTATATGCCAACTTCTGTTCACAAAGTATTGTGTCATGGGGCAGCTGTTATTAAATCCTGCATTTTACCAATTGGCCAGCTTTCGGAAGAAGCTCAGGAGGCGAGAAATAAAGACAACAGGAAATACAGGGAGGCCTTCACAAGGAAGTGTTCAAGAGTTGCGACGAATGAAGATCTGGTCCACAGGTTACTAATTTCCTCAGACCCTTTTATAGCTGCCAAAAGACTTATGCCCACACAAAGGAAAGAAGGCACATCTAACACGAGAAATAATATCTCTACTTCGTGTGCCATCTTCAAGCTTCGACGAATCCTCATCAGATAGTGAATAAAGTTTGTTACTTCATTCATATATTTCAACATTGATGTTTTTATTGTTCAATGATTGAAAACAGTTATTATCTTACTTTTTTTATTTGTTAATGGTAGTATAAATATGTGACTTTTTTATTGTGAAGGTAATATTGTAAAAATTAGTTTTCCGCATTATTATTTTCCAAATGTCTAGCGCCTTGGTTGAAGTTGTTTATAGTAGCCTAAATATGTGATATTTTATTGTGATAGTAACTATTTAAAATTTGATTTCCTCATTATTAACTTCCAAATGTTTATATACGCCACACAATTCAAATTACATGATTATCTCATTGTTAAATTAAATATGAAGGCACGATAATTTCTTTGCGTTGAGACAACTTTCGTTACTTCTCAATTAAAGTACTTTTTTTATATATTAGGCTATTGAATTTGACTTTTAAATACTATGTTGACTGTAGTTTATTTTATTTCACTCGTTATAGAGATATAATGTAAATTTATTTTAATTATTGTATTATACTGTATTTAAAATTATATTCTTTTTTTTGTAATTAAAATAATCATCAGGTCATGATTATCCAGTGTTAAAAAGGTAAAATGTTATATTTCATATTTATTGTGTTGGTCAAACATAATTCAATAATTATATTATTCTAAAGATTGTTTGTATGTGAAGCTGATAGTTTCTTCCATCGTGTGATATGTATTCAAAATTACAAAAAAAAATTGCAAATAGAGTGGTAATAATTATAACCAAAAAAAGTGTGGTGGTAAATCCAGTGTATATATTTTAAACGATGACAAGTAAGAAATGAAAATATTAAATGAAAATTCTATTACTTTTTCATCCTGTGTTGATTACTGTATTGATTATTTAAATGGACTCTATTTCTAACTTTATTTATGATATAATAAATCAGGTTGTTATCGGTAATATCAAAGAGTTCCTATCTACATCAGATCTATACAAACCATTTAATCCTTTTATTAAGGATTATTCGGTAACTTTTCTGTTATACTTTTACAGTAGTGAAATTTTTTATCAGATATATTGTAGTGCATGATCAATTAAGAAATGAAACGTATCACTGTAGGTTTTCCTATTCAACATATAGCTCCTTCAATCAATGAAATAGTAATTCAAGCTTTTATCATTTCCAAAATAATCGAAAAAATTCTTTATAGGCCTATTAAACTATATAGACTGGTGTCAGCTATCTGATATCGTTTACTTTCTTAATTGTATCTTAAAAAGAGGTATAAAGTGCAAAGATCTAAAAAAGGTTTACCGAAAATATACTTATCATTTTCACAAAAAATGTACCTTAAATTTTATAATTTTACTAATGTGTGTTTTCAAAATGACGGCCATTAAAAAATCTTTAACTCTAATATCTCAAAACTGGTGAATATTAAAAAATTTACAAGTAACAAAATAGTTGAGGAATCAAATGATTTAACCAATGATACCAAATTTATATGAATTCGACAACAAATAACTGAGCTATTTGGATTTTTCTGCATAAAGTCTGATTTAGCATTATAATAAAACCAAATTAACATTAATTTAACAGGAAAACCGCAATAACTCAGTTATTTTTGGTCGGATTCATACGAATTTGGTATCATTTGTTAAGTAATTTGATTTGTCAACCTTTTTGTTGATTGTAATTTTTTTTTTTTTTTATTTACCGTTTTGAGATATTTGAGTTAAAAAAAATTTAATGGCCGCCATGTTGCATATACAAATTGGAAAATTAATAATATTTTCCTTGATAATAAACATTAATGAGGTAAGGGTTCATGCCAAATATGAACGCAATACAACCATCCGTTACTGCAATAAAAATTATTAAGTGTAAAAAACAAAATGGCGGCTGGCGGATTAACGAAGAATTTTAGGACATAAATTCAAATGAATTTTTGTTTATTTTGGCTTGCTGAATAACCTTGAAAAGTTTGGGACTGACTGTTAGAAGCTGGACACCCTAGTGTAAAAATGTGTAGCTGGACAATGTTTTGTTACACCCTGTATAACAATTATATATAAAAAAAACATAAAATATTATAAAAAAACCTGTTCCCAACAGTTTGTGGTCGCATACTTGCTCAATCAAGTGTAAAAATAAAAATACAGTAAGGAAGGTAAAAGTTATTAATTAAATGCAGCTAGATTGTAAAAATATCACACTGTGCGTCGCAAGTAACAACTTGATAGCGCCCTGAAAGATACGATTTAAGGACGGAGAGACCATCACCTCTCACCGCGAACCTCTCAAGCTTTGCCAATAAAAGACTGTGTGACACGCAGCCGAAGGCAAGCGAAAGGTCACACAGCAGAAAGGAGGAGGAATATTTTTCTTCAAACGCTTTTATGATAGTCTGCAGGAGAGAGTCAACAGCCTGGACTGTGGAAATTCCCCTGCGAAAACCATACTGAGCATTGACGAGTAGGAGATGCTCCTACATACTTGATTCATAGACCCTATCAAATATGGGAATAATGAAGATAGGTTTATAGCTTGCATTTGAGTTATTTTTTTCCTTCTTAAAAAAATGAACTATTCTACTGATTTTCAAGACTATTCTACTGATTTTCAAGACTTAAGGACAAGTGCCCTCCAGTTGTAATCGTAGAAAATGCTTTAATATTAATGTTAGGTAAAGTCTTGAAGGCGTTCATTAAAGTAGACATGACTCCATGATGATGCAATAACCAGTGCTTTATTCATAAAAGAAAGAGTACTAACTAAAATTATTGACATGGAGTACCTTTAATACCTTTAATACCTTTATTGAAATGGCGACCTAACTCAATAGGTAGTTTAAAGCCAAGTATGAATGAGGGATGAGTGTAAGATGATTGTGGCGCGATCTTGTAGTCTTGTTACTGACTAAGGCCGACATTCTCCTTAGACAGGACTGTTAATTCATAGCCCAACAGCCAATGGTATCTAGGGACCTACAGTTTAACGTGGGATCCGAACCACAATTTCAACCTCCCATATACGAATTGGTCTAATTATGAGGATTAATAATTATGAGTAATTAATATGTTTAAAAACAACATGTATTGACATTAACAATAACATCTCCCTTCTTTAGAAAAAAGTCAAACAAAGTATAAAGCTCACTTCTAAATAAGAGAAAACTACAGCATGTATTCAAGTATATCATTAAACTCAAGAGAAAACGTATTACAAAACAAATCATCATTTTATCATGTAAACTTAAAAAAAATCTGTACTTTAGTAATTTTAATCTTCCTCATTACTAAAAGTAAATCTTTTCGAATTTCTTATAATTCTTCCTGTCCTAGTGACATATTCATTCATTCTTTCAACAGTTTCATTTTCATCATTTCATCATTTTCATCATAGAAGTATTACTCCTATAAGGTTTAGGCCTATTTGAACTAGGTGACATATTTGGTACAACAGTCTTACTTGAACTAGGACTGGTAACATGAGGCTCATTTACAGGATTAGTTTCCTAGACCGATCTGAGGATGCTAGAAACATCCTCAGATCTGAAACATGCTAGGAGTTTCAGTGATTGGCAAGTTACTACCTTGAGATACAGACCTAAACGGTGTTATATGAACCATATTCCTATGAAAACAGTTACCACTTTCATCTTGCACAATGTAAGAACGTGGTTCCTTAGCTTTAGATTTTAAGAAACCAGGAATCCATTACTTATCTTTAGGTTGTTTTTAAACACTACCGTTTGACCTCTAGCAAGATTAGACAATTGCTTACTATGCTTTTCATAATAGTATTTACCTTTACTTTCTTTTGTTTTCCATCAACTTATTTCTTACATTAGATTTAACACACCTTGGTTTTAACAAATGGGGAGTCATAGGGAGTCTACAGTTTAATTTTCTTGGCATTAACATTTCAGCAGGTGAGGGGATACCATTTCTGGGTGTATTTCTTAAATTTAACAAACCTAAGTATGGATCCTCTCCACTTTGCTTACATTTTCTTAACAACTGCTTAATGGTACCTACAGATGTTTCTGCAAGTCCATTAGACTTTGGATAGTACGGACCAGTACGGTTATGTTTGATACCCCAATATTTAAGAAAACTCACAAACTCATTTGAGGTGTACTGTGATCCATTGTCACTGGTTAACACTTAACGTATTCCATGTCTGGCAAAAATGGACTTAAATAAGTAATAACAGTGCTAGATTTGGTATCTGGTAACTTATTCAAAGTAGTTAGAATAGTAATCTACAACAAGTACAGAATGAGCATTGTTGAACTCAAACCAATCAGACGCTACATGTTCCCATGGTAACTCAGGAACCTTTCTGGGCAGTAAAGGTTCATTTTGATATTGTTTACAAGTAAAACAATTACCAACAAGATCAGATATTTGAGAAGACATTCCTGGCCAGAACATTACTTACCTAGCCCTCATTTTACATTTATCGACACCAAAATGACCTTCATGTATGCGTTTCAACATTTCACTTTGCATTGCCATTGGTACAACAATCTTATCACCTTAAAAACTAAATCTTTATTTACACTTAATCCATCTCTGTACTTCCAAAATGGATTACAATAATCATCAACATCAGCCCTACACTTTGGCCAAACATTTTGAGCATAAGTCTTGATTTTAATTAATACCACATCTTTTTGCTTTTCATTTTTAAACCTAGCTAATTGGACCTCAGAAATCGGCAAGTTACTTACTAAGAGATTAACATGACATTCAAGTTCATCATCAAGATGATCAAAAGGTTTTGTAACAGTAACTCTAGACAGCGTATCCGCAACAAACATAAGTTTACCCTGCTTATACTTAACACTCAAATCATAAGCTTGTACTCTTAACAACTAACGTTGTAGTCACATAGGAACTCTATGTAAGGGTTTCTTAAAGATAGACTCTAAAGGCTTGTGATCAGTCTCTACAAAAACCTTTCTATTGAACAAATAAGGGTGAAACCTTTCACAACGAACATGATCGCAAACATTTCCTTTTCGATTTTTGCATAGTTTTGTTGCGTTACAGTTAGAGCCTTAGACGCATACGCTATAGGTTTGCCATCCTGTAAAATAGTGGCACCCACACCAACAGAAGAAGCGTCAACACTAAGAGTTACAGGTTTATCATTATCAAAATATAACTTAAAACAGGTGCTTTACAAAAAGCTTCTTTCAAGGACTGATAAACTTTTTCAAGGTTTTCATCCCAAAACTAAGCCATTTCATTTTTTAACAGATCTCTTAGAGGAGCTGTCTTATCAGAGTAACAATCATAAACTTAGACAAGTAGTTAGTCATACCCAAAAAACGTTCCAAATCTTTTTTACAAGTCGGACTAGGCATATCTCTGACAGCCTCTACTTTACTTTTGTCAACTTTGACACCTTCAGAACTAAAAATTTGCCCCAGATACTTAATTTCATTGACATCAATAATACACTTTGATGGATTGAATTGAAATCCATTTTCTCTAGCTCGTAATAATACATTACGTAATCTAATATCATGTTCCTGCTTGGTTGAACCCCAAACTAAATTGTCATCAACGTAGGAGTCAACTCCAGGTAAGTCTTCAAAAGTCTGCGTGACAATCTGATGAAACGCCTCAGGCGCACATCGTAAACCAAAAGCTAAACGATTAAACTTAAATCGGCCAAAAGGAGTCGCAAATGTACATAACAGCGAACTCTGTTCATCTAGTGGGACCATCCAAAAGACTGCATTTGCATCTAAATCACTAAAATACTTAGCGTTAGCTAACTTACTGGACACAGTTTCAATTGTCGGGAGTTGGTAATGACTACGATACATGTTATCATTGAGAGACTTAGAGTCTAGGCATATTCTAATGTCACCATTTTTCTTAGAGACTATAACAATTGAACTAACCCACTCAGTAGGTTGTGTAAACTTTTCAATTATTTTTATGGCAATTACTCTAACTTAGTTTTAAGCTTATTGTACAGAGAAAAAAACACTTTACGAGGAGCTGAAACAACTGGAACATGACTATTTTAAAAGTATGCGAAACAAACCAACTGTGTCATCAAACAAGTCACCAAATTCTGACATAATTTCTAAAGGTATATTAGGACTACTAGAAATTTTAGGACCATCAGGTTTAACATCAGTACTAGGCCTATCAGTAGAAAGATTTTTACAGACAGATTTATCATGAGGCTCTCTGAGAGAATTCACTCTTCTGACTAGGCTTAACTTTTCACACGCATTTAAACCTAATAAATACTTACAGTTAAAATCAACAACATAAAAGATCAGTTTATAAAATTGATCCCTGTACTTGCAGTTAAAAAAACATTTTACTAAAACATATAACCTTTCTCCTCTGAAGGTGGTTACGTTAGCCATCTCTGATTTCAAAATGTTTACAATTAAGCCTAACTCGTGTATAAGAGACTTAGAAATAAGATTTACCTGAGACCCAGTGTCAATTTTGAAGGAGACATTCTTGTTTCTAACTTGCAGCAACACACGCCACTCCTCACGATCCTTGTTATACTCACGATCATCGCAAATAAAATCTTCCTTGTTAACATGACCGACAAATAAATTATAACGATGAGTGGATTCTTCTTCACCTCGGATTCTCCCAGGCATGTAAGTAAAATAGGCACTAGCCTAGCTTTGTCTGCAGCTTTGTCAGAATTTAGGCCTATAGCTGTTACATATAATTGAAACCTTTGTTTCCACTTAGTCCAATTTTCAGACAAATTACCTGTGAAACAAAATTCTCCTGGAGGATTCAATGGTAACGTCGCCATTTTTACTGAGCATTACCGCAACGCATTTTCACAACACATCTGTACTTATACATCTTGAACTTGTTGATCCACACTCATGGCTAAAACTTCTAAAACCTCACATTAAATCTTATTCTGACACCAAGTTGTAATCGTGGATAATGCTTTAATATTAATAAAAAATAATATCTACAATTAAAACTCTCCTAAAGCGAGGAATTCACCATGTGAGCTACTGTTGGAACAACCGCATGGCCAATCCTTTTCAAGATGTCGATGGACATGTCCTAGAAGTTTCTACTATCAGAGAATTTAAATTGATTAATAATCCTTATTACATCATCAGAGCTTACGGGACGCCAGGAGAAAGAAAACTAGACCAGGGGTACAGAATTAAGAGCCTCAGGGGCTAGGTCATCGCGATTGGATGGGACAAGTTTACATCCTTGGACCAAATCGTTTACAGATTATAAAAAAGTTAAGTCATCAGCTGTGCGGAAATCTTTAACATACGTAGTCACAGGGCTCTTATGGTCTTTGATGTGATCACAACCAGCTCTACAAGGGTTCGAGGATGCTAAGATACAGGCACCCACAGCAGATTGTTTGACATTCTTCACTTTGACTCTGCATTCACGTCTTAGCCTCTGTAAGTCCGGGAGTAGGCGAGACCTACTTTTCAAAAGGTCACTGGTAACTAAAATTAAGTTTTTCAAATTAGTAAGCTCAGTTGTGTACCAGTCAGTAATTCTTAGACCAGAATTCCATCTGGGCCACTGCTCAGCAAGTTTTTGTTAGGAGAGAAAAACAATAGTCAAAAGTTTGTTTGTCCTTATAAAAAAATCTATTAATATATAAACCAGCAGGGAGTGTCTAAATGTCATTGAACCAAAAAGCGACCTGGTAGAACAGTCACTCCATGAACCGGTCATAATTCTTTTCGATAAAACATCGAAAAAGTATAGTCCTGTGTCAGACAACTTGATGTTAACCAGATTACCGTCGCGAATTTGGACAATATTTAGTCTGAAAAACATGCTTGTGATCAGAGACGTGATATGCACTAATGTAGGCACTATAAATCCAACTATTGTTAACACAGTGTCAAGGATAGAATCACCTATAGTAGGTCCTTCGACACTGAGAAATTATGTACTTTATAAGTAGGAGAGTTTGGGAATAACCAAAAATGAAAATATTCTTTTGGCAACCAAACAGCTAAATGAGGCTATATTTATCTAAAAAGGGTATTAATGCTAGAGGAATTGAAGAACGTATTTGTTGAAACTTGCTGACAAAAAATGAACTATAATCAGTATAATATTCAGTAGGCCTACACACATTTACGAAAGTACTCAATAATTTAATGATACTTTCTCTCTCTCTCTCTCTCTCTCTCTCTCTCTCTCTCTCTCTCTCTCTCTCTCTCTCTCTCTATATATATATATATATATATAATATATATATATATATATATATATATATATATATATATATCGTATGGCATTAATAGCCAGCCACCAACTTCCGAAAAGTATAAAACATTCTCTGCGGTGCATAGCACCTGCGTCAAAACATTTAAAAGCTCAATCAGAAGAGTTTTGGAGGATTTAAAAACTCATTGATTTTCGCTATTATTTTATATGTAACTATTTAACACGCCAAAAAACAATTTTTACAATTGAACAAATATTTTTTTTTAAAGCCTCACATTCCGTTAAGTAATTATTCAGTTTAGTTCATTTCTTAACACTCCTACATGGTTGGTATTTTAAGATGAGTGTGATAAGAGAGATGGATCAGTCTGCATACTAAAATGCAAACAGGCCTAAAATTGCCCCTGATATTGTTAACATCAGATTCTCTTAAATCTAGCAAGCCGAAAATAAATAAAGATTTGAAAAAGTAATCAACAAGAAAAATTCTTTAACAGTTTTTTTGCGAATTTCCCTATAGGGAATACGCTATTACAGTTGTAGCCATAATAAGTTAGCCCGGGATTTTATTTATTTATTTTAAATAAATAAAAAAATACGGTTGTCTTTAAAGTCCGTCATCAAATTTAACAATATGGCTAATTGGGCAAAATGAGCAAAAAAGGTTCATATGAAAATATGTCCTATTATGTATATTTACCCAGAGATATCCGCCATTTTGTTTTTCCATTAAATATGTTATAAAGCAACATGTTTTTTGTTAAATAACACTTCAATTGTGTGTGAAGCAATTTTGCCCAGGTTTAGTGGTCTTTTTTTAGTTTGACTGGACTTATGTTTTACATACAATACACCAACAAGAGGCGTTGTGAACGGGACTCCGCTCATCCTGTGTGGGCCAACCTACTATCCCCGACTATAAGCCCTTTATGGTATAGATTGCTAAATGTAAGTATTACTAATTTTACATTATTAAATTTCTATCAACAGTAAAAACATATCTCAAGTAAGTCAACATAATTTGAAATTGTTTTAGAAAAATTGACAATTCAGTAAATTTCCTCTGATCAGCCTTTTTCCGCTATCAAACCGGCAACATAAATTGAATCTGTCACAATCAGGAAACGCTCTGGATTGCGAAAAACTTTGGCTTTGATGCTGTCATTCAATAGTTCCATTGAGCGCTAGCGTGAGAAAGTCCGACTTAAATATTACGTATTTTGAATTCCCAGTAGTAATAAAAGGAATAAGATTGTATTTAAACAAAATATATACTATTTGTGCACAATTTGCAATTTACAAGTGTGCAGAGAAACTAACAGTAATTTGAAAATACACATCGGGAAAAATATGTTTTTTCTTGAAAATGAACATTGGTGTGATAAAGGTTCATGCCAAATATGATATTTATAGAACCATCCGTTACGGAAATGAAAATTATAAGTATAAAATACAAAATGGCTGCCAGCGGTGTAACGAAACATTTATTAATTATTTATTTATACATACGGCAATCGCTATTTCACGAATATGTTTACATTAAGTATACAGAATATTATGATACATTTTTAAAAGTTGATTAAGTTTCAGATACAATTGAATATGACACACACATAAAGAAATAGAGCATCAAAGAAAATATAGAACCAGGTTACAATTTAAGCATTGTTATAATATAATTAATGCCACGTGCTATGTGCTAACTGTGAATCAAACACAATTTCTAAATAAAAAGTAATCAACAATATAAGTTACTACATACAAAAAACAAGCTACATGCCAAGGATGTGCCATCTAAAGTGCATTAAATAGATACAGCAAAAAACGAAGAATCTACAAATACAAATTACATGCCAAAGTACATTCTACTGTACATGCTAAGTTTAAGCTATAGGTTTAGACTATGAATAACTCACAGTGAAATAACAAACTAATAAATCCAAGAACAGGAACTAAATAACAACAAACTAGCAAAGAAAAACAAACGAAGGTAGCTCTTCCTCTTGTTGTCCACTATGCTCAGTCACCCAAGAGAAGACTTGCCTTCGAAACTTCTGTAGGGATTCGCCAAAGAATTCCAACTGTTTGGCAGCGTTTCCATAGCTCAGCAGATGTGGAATTACACTGTGGTATGAATAGTCAGTTTAATGCGAGTGCTTGGAGAAAGGTTGTAGAAGGCGGGTTCCAGCAGGTACATGAAGGTCTATGCGACGTAGAAGTTCAGGGCAATCGATAGAACCATTGACAATCTTGAATAGGAATATAAGGTCAAGGGCCAGTCGTCTATATGACAGAGGAAGGATCTGGTGCTGATTGCAATGTCCGGTATATCCACATCAGGATAACGGACGCCTCTTCTAACGCCCACCAATTGTAGATAACATCTCGGAACTTTATCCAAGTGCTCACAATACCCAATCTGGTGTGGAGCCCACACAGTAGATCCATATTCAACGATGGGACGAACTAAAGTCACATAGAAGGTCTTCAATGTTGCAAGCGATAGGGCATTCCATGATGTGCGAGCAATGAACCCCAGTAAAGAGTTTGCTTTGGCACAAATCTTAGTAATAATGTATCCCCGGATCTAAGGATGGTGTCATATACAAACCCAAGTCCTTATCCACTGTCACTCTACTCAGGATCAAGCCATTTAAAGAGAAATCAAAGTGCAGCAAGGTGTTTGATCTTCTAAATGGCATTACTTGACACTTGTCAGCATTCCTATCACACCATTGTTCTATCTTGATCAGGACTTCTCGAAGCTCTTGTTGTTAATGGATTGTAGGAACCTCCTTGAAGATTTTAATATCGTCGGCGAATAGAAGAAGGTTGGAAAAATCTGTTATCAACATACTTTTGAAACTTAAATAACATTTAAGTTACACATTAAACAATGTTTTTTTTTCTATAGCCCAACAATAATGTTTCAAGAAGTATGGGTATGTTCAAAAAATAATTATTGCATTTTGAGTCTTTCGATGACTTAAAAGCAATGTAAAATACTACACACTAAATCTTTGGGTTTCGGTAAAAATAACTAATAAATAATTTTATTATAAGTTAGTTGGTTTTAAATTGTACCTAATTTCATTTTTGTTTGGTGATAATCAGCTCAAATATTTCAGCTGTGAGTGATGTGAACTTAAATACAGATTTTTTATTGTACCTAATGTGTCTTCAAGACATTATTATTCAACTTCAAATTGTGTTTTACCATTACTTGAGATACCCCGTGCAGCACAAAGCGCCGCTTGCTTGATTTGCTCATAATAAGAATTTCACATTGGAGTTAATATTTTTTAACATATCTAATACACCATATATACAGCCCTCGCCACTAACCTATTTTGATTAACATAATCGATGAGATGTAAGGTCCGTCGGGCGACACTTTTTTTGAAGAGACATTGCAGGAGCGCTTTCGGCTTCTAGCCATTATCAACTGCAGTTGTTAGTTATTATGTTACTTCGGCGCACGGAACCCATCATCTTCAACAGTTTATATTTTGATTAAGTAAATTACAACATAAATAAACCATGTTTTAATAATAAAATTTGTACTATGTTTTAATTAGTTAATCTGTGTTCCATTCAATTGATTAATAAAACCAATATTATAGAATAAAAAAATATTTTTTATTATAATTTTATAGAATTTAATGATGGAAAAGAAAATTTTCAGGTAAATTGACAATTTTATGGTTAACTGCTGTTACCATTCATTTAACACAATCAGAATGTAAATCGAACCAATAGAACTGCAAATCTCACTAGGAATAGGCTTAAAATTGTACCCAATGTCCCATGATAAATTGCTATAAAAGATTATAATTTCCATATTTAGGAAATTTTGTGGATTAATCGGTTAAACTGAAGCAAAATGGGCAAATATACAAACAATTATAAATCTCTGTCCCTGGCATATCACAGGTGTTAAGTTACTAGCCAATGTTAATATTGTATCCCAGATTTTGTTCGATAAGCGAATATATAACTTAAATATCTGTATAATACAATGTTTTTAAGGGTACAATTTTACTGGTTTCAGAGCTCTTTGGTGGCGAGATGAGTAAAAACTGAGGGGATGTTATTAATAAATAAAAGGTATAGCTATCTTTGACGATACCTACACCTGTGATTTGTTATGGGCCGTGTATCAATGGGCCCAGTAGTGTGGTCATTATTGCAGTCATAACCTTTAAATGTTCACCCTATGTTTACTATATTTATGTTCGCCCATGGTAAAAGTTTATTTTCCATTTAGATCCAATTAACATAAATATTTTCAAAATAAAAATAAAACCTGCACATATAGGACCGCCAAACTTACGTTTCTGTACAGTACAACCCATGGGTAAATCGGTCCTCTAGTACGGAATTGCTTGCTATCATAAGATCTAAATTTTGCATCATGCCAAATTTCCGTAATAAAAGTTTATTTTTCATGTTTTAGGCAACTAACATAAATACGAGTCGTTGCCAGTTGATACTCGACGAATACAGCTCCAGTCTGAGCGCTAGGCAGATGGTGTGAAACTTGATAAAATGAAAATAAAATATAATCCCCCAATAAATGAACTAATTGTCGCTCCCTAATACTCTGAATGAAAACTGTCTGATAATAAACACTATCCCATTTCATCAGTCATCGTTGAATTTGAATTTGAAAGTAAACTGATAAGTAAACAAAAAAACTAAATAAATTAAAATGGCAGAAGGGAGACAGGTTCTTTTTATGAAGACGGCTGTTTGGTTTCATGATTGAATCATATGTTGGGTAAAATTACTAGATTTTGACTTATATCTAAAATACATGGAAACTAAAGTCCCATGGGGCGAAGCACCTTGAACTTAAGACAACAAAAATTGTTCCATGACGTCTAAATAAATCAATCATCAAAATCGGTTCATTAATAAAAATGTTTTGCTGCTCACAAGAAATTCCTTACGTAATTTGTAAGATAGATTATTAAATACAAACATTATATATTAAAAATATATGCATTGAAATTGGTATTAGAACGTATTATAAAGTATTATATAGAAAGTATTAGAATGGTTAGGTAGAGTTGAAGTTATCATATTATCAAGTATTATACTGGACTATATGACAGTTTTAAGACTAAACATATTTACATTAAAATAACGTAAGGGTAACATACATTAATAAATAAAAATTTCACGTTAAATTTTTGACATGAAAACTTAGACTATGAGGAAATACAGGGTGAGATTTAACGGTATTTGCGGTTAAGGTGAGTTGAAATGTAAATTGCTTGTGAACCGCCGCGTGGCGCATCCGCCAATTATGTAAAACAGTGTAAACAACTTGGATTGTTAAATGTGGGGATGAAGCAGTTACACAATAATCACGTTATTTTTACTCCTATTTGTAATGTAAATTGATTTCTACAGATCTTTAAACTAAAGTACAGAAAGAATAGTGTCCTCAATTATGATCATTTTTCATAATTGAGTTAAGGTAGTTTCGTGCAAATATGAATAGTTTAAATTTGCTTGCTATGTTAAATTTGATTATTTCCTTTAAAAATTAAAATTATTAGCTTCATAAAATGGCAACAGGGTGATCATAGAGGTCGAATCCCGCGCCTCAAAAATATTACACCTAACTTAAGAGTCATCTTCACCTTTGGGCAGGTAACCCATTGTTGTGGAGTCGGCGATGTTAACCATACGGCTTTTAATGCAAAACATGGTATTTTATTCCACTGTTTCGGACCCCGTTTTTCAACCGATTTTCTTTAAACTTGGTAAGTGTTTAGTTGAATAGTTATATGAGGCCCCTCATACCTCAAATTTTTTTTTTTAAATTTATCTAATATTACTAAGGAAAATCGATTTACTTTTGTGACTTCACAGAGGGTAATATTTTTATTTTTATTTTGAGGTATGAGGGGCCTAATATAACTATTCAACTAAACACTTACCAAGTTCAAAGAAAATCTGTTGAAAAACGGCGTCCGCAACAGGGGAATAAAATACCATGTTTTGCATTAAAAGCCGTATGGTTAACATTGCCCACTGCGCAACAATGGGCTACTAGCCCAAAGGTGAAGGTGACTCTTAATTAAGGTGTAATATTTTGGAGGCTCGGGATTCGACCTCTATGATCAAGCTGTTGCCACTTTATGAAGCTAATATTTTTAATTTTTAAAAGGAAATAATCAATTAGCAAGCAAATTAAAACCAATAATAGTTGCACGAAACTACCTTAACTCAATTATGAAAAATGATGCTATTTTTCTGTTTTTAAAGATTATTACAACAGGATATAATTTCATATATTATTTTTGTGTGTTTCTACGCCAGTGGCATTTGTTTAAAATTGTGTCTAGCCTCCTATAGTCTTTTTATTTTTTTATTATTTTTTTACCTTTGACAGTTCTTTACTAGTTTTATAATTTATTTCTACTATCCCGCGTTGTTCTCTCAGCTGACTTTGCCGTAATTTGCGTGGTCACGTGATCGATGGCGCTTGGCGTCGCGAGTTCAAAACACGTCCAACGGGAGGAAAGTTCCTTTCTTGTTTAGCATCACTTGCGAGTCACAGGCCCTACGTGACTTACCCGGGGTGTGGTATCATGTGGTTATAGTAAGCCGTCAATGTATTTGGGAGATAAATCAGATAACAAAGTAGCAAACCTATTAAAGGTCCCTGAGCGGATTTGCGCCCTTGCTTGAACGACTTACTTTATAAAAACTTTTGTGCGAGCTGACACACTTAGAACCATATTTGTTAGTCTATCATTGTGCAAATATTAAATATACAAACAAATCGCCCATTTCCTTGTGTTAAATGGTGATAAGGGTAACATAAGCAGTAAAGTAATACAAAGTGCTCTAAACGATTTCCGGAATATGTAACGTATGATATAAATAAACTTACAATTATGTTACATATTTTAGATTACTCAAGTTATTTTTCTTTTATAATTAATATTTTGAATCACAACAATCGAGTTTACTTATGTGTTTTCGTCAATGATTATAGAACTAATTTTCCCTCCCTCTCAATAGTAGCATTAATTAAATTTTTTCAGCGGTTGGATTATATAAACGTTCAGTCAACAAGTTATAAATAACTCAAGAGTGGATTACAGGCTGTATACAATCGTTTCACACACTAGGACAACTTTATCTACAATCAACTTCAGTTTGGTAAAGTATTAAAAATGAAGTTATAAACATGTCCACCATTTGTAAATTAGGAAGTCACCCATAAAAAACGTTGTGACACCCAATTTCAATTTCGCTCAGTGAAATAATCGTTCTCAACCAAATTATATCTCACTCTTTTGAGGATAGGCGCATTAACCAACTAAAACATGAATGGCAACGGAACAATCAGCTGATATGTGAATTATGAAAGTTTTATCATACAGGGTATCTCTGAACTCATTACCGACCTCTTAAGCTGACCTAAAGAAATTCAAAATATCATATTTAAAATATCCAAAACTCCATAGTTCCAACTCATACAGCCGCCATTTTGTATTTTTTAAACAATAATTTTAAATTTGAGAACTGTTTGTGGTAATAAATTGAAACTTGGTATACGACTTTTTGGGCCAAAGGTATAATTGAGGAATAATCAATTTTTCACAGCTTATATATTCAAAATGGCGGCTGCTTAAAATCTTTAACCTTAAATTACATTATAACTACTTGAGGTAGCAAAGTTTGTGTTCAAATGTTGTTTTTTAGGAAATCTAATTTAAAATTCAACGATAAATGAATATGGAAATCAGTTAATAAATAAGAAAGATAGAATAATTTTATTAAGGCTAGTCACGGTTGTACGGCTTCCCCGGAGCAGTTTTCGTTTGAGATCTATTGTTGAGCTGGCGTCGCGCACTCTCTTTTTGCCCAGCAACCCGCTTAGATTAATGACTATTTCTATTAAAACAGATATAGTTATCTATCTCATTATGAATCTATCTCAATGAATAGATTTTCATAATCTTTACATCGTTAGATTTTAAATTAAATGCTATAATAAGTACACAAAGACTTCAAATTAAAAAAAATGTTTCAAAGAATATTCCATACTTGATCTCTGTCCTTGCAACTTCGTTGTATTTACCTATAGCGAAAGACATGTTACTAGGTAACATTCAACAGAGTAGTAAAGCATACAATTGGTACGTTCTGGAACACTTCAAAAATACATTTAATACTTGCAGGAAGAGAGGCAATATTCGTGATGAATTTGTTATTTAAATTGTGTTAGCGTGTAATAGATTGCCTCAGGCTAAAACGGTGAAAATAAACCTAAAATAATTATCTCATTGGAGCTATATTCCAAACATAAAGTTATCAACCTTATAATGCAAATGTGAATATACCAAATGTAACAATTTTTGGAGTGCATTTTACGTAGTTCTAAAAAAGTAATCAACATACATTTTTGAATTTTTTTTAAGGAAGTCTGCTATATTTAACATAACTAAATATTAACGGCAATTTTTCACTAAGCATACCACAATTTTGTAATGTGATTGTAATAAAAAAAATTTTTAAACGTACCAGAATACTCGGTTACGAATAGGAATAATTCACTGATTTTACAAACCAAGCTTTTGTACAGTTTATTTTAAACTCATCAAAGGTCTTTTTAAATTAAAACTTTTACTATTGCGATATCTCGCAGTGAAACAATTTTATCTAAGAAAAGTTCTTCTTGTAAGTTATTTAAGAAACGACGTAAACTGCTTTCTCCCCTTTTAATTAGTTTTCCTGATTTAAATTTTTATCAATAAGTCATAAAAGTTAATACAAGCCTCCTAATATTTCTTGACAGTTCCGAGTATTTCTTTTGCAAATCAAGATACTGTATTCTTTGCACAAAAGTAAATATACAGTATATTCCTTTTCTAAAGTAATCATTAAACTAATTCCATGGAAACATTGATTTTATTATTTCATTTGCCAGTGTAATAACAATAAAATATTCCGGCACATCAGGTTTAGCCAAAAGAGAACATTGCACTCGAACATTTGTTTGTTTCTACCCATACTAGAGATTAAACCAGACGTTACATTGTCAGGCTTCATATGAAGGATACCATCATACCCCTAGGGCTATCTAATACTTCAGAAGACCAACGACTTTTAGCTATGGAACAAAAGTTCAACAAGGACTCCCATTTTGCAGAACTATATCATATTAACAAAAACAAAAACAATTTTGTTTATTAACAAAAACAATCTGTGTTAACAATTAATGGTATACAATTAAAATTTCTGTCATTACTTCATGTCAGAAAATCTCATTCTAGAGCACATGACTGAATGTAACGAACCGTCACAAAACAGAGTCTTGTTTGCACATCATGGTATTCTAAAGGAATCCAGTTCTACATCTAAGTTGAGGACTGTTTTTTATGCAAGCTGCCAATCCAGCCCCGGGTTGTCGCTGAACGATATACTCATGACCGGTACTAAATTGCAAAACAATATCGCTGATATATTGATGCAATTCTGGAGACATCACATTGTCATTTGTTGCCACATCAAACCGATATACAAACAGATCTTAATTCATCTTGATGACAGATATCTTCAACTAATCCTGTGGAGATCTGATCCTTCACAAGCTTTCAAAACATCCAATTAAACACGGTTAACAGCTCCCCTTGCATTACGGACTTTGCGCCAGTCGACAATCGATGAGGGCCATGATTTCCCTGAAGCACATGCCCTACTTCATCATACCTATGTTGATGACATAATGATGGGAGCAGACTCGTTATCATCTGCTATGGACTTACGAGATGAGCTGCAACAGCTACTACTTCGTGGCGGCATTGAGCTTCGCAAATGAGTTTTAAACTCAGGCCAGCTTCTTCGACAACTCGCGGAATCACACAGAGAATCACCAAAGTTCCTTACAGATGTTTCTGATCCTCAATACACTGTTTTAACCTCCATTGGTCGCCCTCAACCGACACGTTGCTTCCATTCATCCTCACAGCCCACAGCCCAGTTTTCTGACTCTATTAACCACGCTCAAATGTTTCATGAAATTAATTTGGACGTTAGGATTGTATTAGGACACCCCTTTGACTTCTGAAACATTAACTCGCTGGACTCGCTTAGTAGAAGATATTTCTTGTCTTTCACAAATAAGCATTTGCTAAACTTAAGTGACACAAAAGGTTCAAACACATAGCTGTAAATTGCAACTCTCTTGGTACTTGTGTGGTGCATTGTTGTTTTTTGTTTGATAGTAGATATTATATCATTTTGTGAAATAATGTTTAAATAGTAAGTTTGATAAAAAAAGTGGGACTAAGTTATTATTTTTAGTTTTGAGTAGTTCTAAAAATTTATATAGTTATAATGGCTCGCACTCTACAAGTAAAATATAGATAATCTTTCTTCAGATGAACTCGATTCCAGATTCAGATTCATAAAACTGAAAGGCGTTTCAACAATTTACATCCCGACAGGCCAATTCGCAGGAAGTATATCAGAGAAAATTTAAAGAAACCGCGAGTGTTGCTAAGTGTTAAAAATCATGGTAGGTCTAAACTGAATGACGACACCGAGTTTGAAATTGTGGCCAAATTTTTTTACCATCTCCAGTCTTCAACAGGGTCAGTTGCTAGGGCTGTTGGAGTTTCTGAGAAACGAAGTTTCAGAGAAAAGCTGTTACTGTACTTAAGTCAAACACATTTCATCCTTATAAAATCCATTTACACAAAGAATTGAACGACGACAATCCAGATAGAAGGGGCTGCAGTTCTGCGATCAATGGACACATTAACTACAGCTAATCCAAGTGTCGTTAAAATAGTTTAGTAAAATTAAGCCAAAATATGGTTGGAAAAATGAAATAATTTTTGGACAGCGAATTTTTGCTGGAATGTGTTCTATACCATCCCCTGACCTCCCCCAGAAAGGTCCCCTGAAATCCCTATTGGGCAACATGCCTAAAAATGATGGGATGGCCCGCGTGGAGTCAGAAACAAATATTTCTTCGACCAATGTGTTTATGTGCATCAAAGTAAAGCTCTTAAGTAGTAGAATTTAATGCCGCAAACCCCATCTCAAAAGGTTTTCTGAGTCGAAAACGGCAGCCTGTCAAACTTTGAATAAAAAACAAATTTTAACCAAAACGCTTAAAAATGTAATAATTTTCGAAATACTTGACCTTTCGAGGTGCGGTTTGCGGCAATCGTTTGCTTTTACAATTACCTTTGAAAATGCGGATAGCTAGTCATATGCTTATCATACTACCCTTGAACCACCCTCCACATGGACGTCCCAAACAGGAAGTTTTAAAAAAATTTCTTAGACCATAGCCATCCTATACATAATTTTAAAGGTCTTAGTAAGGAGAGTACATAGCCGAAAACCAGACCTCAAAAGGTCAAATATGTCGGAAGTTATTGTATTTCAAAGTTTTGATAGTATTATTTTATTCTAAACTTTGAACGCCTGCCATTTCACTCCCGACAATTATATTGAGGTCGGGTTTACGGCATTGTATTCTACATTTAAAGACCTTTAATTTGATATATATATATATATACCTTCTGGAATGTATTTAAATTTAGTATGCTTAATATCAAATTTTAATGTAACTCCTTATGTAACGCCTTATGGCCCTCATTTTTAAGCGTGATCCCCATATAGGATTTCTGGGGACTTTTTGGAGGAAGGTCAGGGGACGCCATAGAACACATCTCAAAAGAAATTGGCTTTCCGAAAATTATTTCATTTTTCCCGACTAATTTTACTACACTAAAAATATCTGCTTCTCCGATGAAAGTAATTTTTTCTGAATGGATTGGTAAACAGACACAATTGTAGATACTGGGATGTAACCATTCCACACATTCTCCGTGAATCGTCAACTCATTATCCATTCAAAGTTAAAGTGTGGGATAGAATATTAGGAATCCACATGGTTGGCCCTATATTTTTTATCGAAATCTTAATGGACAAATATACTATAAAATGCTGCGAGATAATATAATACCATTAATAAGAAATCTTACTAAAGAACAAGAAGAAGAGTTCATTCTCAATGATCCGCGGTTCCATCAAGACGGAGCTCCATCACATTACCATAGAGATGTACGGGACCTTCTAGATCAGAACTTTCCTGGTATGTGGATAAGCCGACGCGGAGAAGTTGAGTGGCCAGCGAGATCCCCAGACATGACACCACTGGATTTTTTTGTGATGCCACTTGAAATCTGTGGTGTATAAAACACCGGTGGCTAACATTGATGAGTTGGAAACCCAAATACGAGATAAATGCAGGCGAATCACTCGAGACGTCCTCCAAAATGTAAAGCGGTCGTTTGAAAATATAATATTCTACTGTCAGAAAGTTGGAGGATACCACATCGAGCATTTCCTCAACTGAATGTACGTTAGGCTGTTGTTGGACAAACCTTTAGATTTAAGTTGAATTTAGCATCATTATTGATACAATTTCTTTTTAATTTAATTCAAAAGCATCTAGTAAATTCTTACAATTAAAGTATGACAAATTTTACAAATTTTAAAAAGCAACTGTTACAAATAATATTGTTAAACTGATACATAATATGACGTGATGTAAAATTATCAGATGGTACGCAAGAGTGAAGGTAAACATCAACAAAAAACAAAGGGCTCCAGCCAATGTGAAATTAGCAAATATAAACAAACCCCCACCACCATCTCTCCCTAGAAGGATCAGGTTTATAAAAACGGGCTATAGTTTACTTCAAATTTGTACCACCAATGGTATTTTATATAAAACCTATTCTATCTTTTATTTTGTAAGTGTTGTTTTTTTTGTTTTGTTTTTTTACTTTGAAATGTATTAATATACTTTATTGTTAAATATGAATGTTTGTATAGGTAACTGAAATAGGTTACTTTTAAGACACAACCTACAGCTCTAATAACACAAGAAAAGTTGAATTATTGGAAAGATATGACTATGGAGGAGGACCAAAATTCTTCCCTGAATCAGAGACCAAAGAGGGTCGTAATGTAAGTTAATAGCTATGAGTCCAAATCGAAAACATAGAGAATCTCATAGGATTGTCGTTTCAAAGGAAATTGAATGTGTTCGGACAGTCATTTTCTTAGCAAACATTTTTACCTAAATTAACAGCATAAACAAACAAACATGATCTGTATTTATAGCAAAATTCCAATATCTTCTTGATAAATTCCCAGTAAATTCAACTTTAGTTCATAAACATAATAAATATGATAAGTTATTTCCACTTTTAAAATTGTTATTTTACAAAACTTCAATGGAAAAAATGGTGATAAAATCAATACTAATATATTGAGCATAACCGAGGCAGAAATATCGGTGATGTTCTTGAAATAACTGCGTTGCAAAAATTATTTTGTAAGGAAACGAATACTTAAATCCGAATGTGTTAAGTGGTATACAATTAATGATACTATTGAAGAGGGACTGTTGCAAATATAGGACTGTACGCTGCTGTGCCGCGCGGAGCCGATCACAACAACGGCAGCATCACGTACCTGGCGTCACGTGACTAGCTACTGACCGCTCACTCCGCCGCTAACTAACCTTTACCATTGACTTAACACTCGTACAAGCCTTACCTCGGTCACGTGATGATGGCTCACCCGGTTGTTTGTGACGAAATATTATCTTTAATTGGAAGAAATTCAAGTAAATGATTTTGGATGTGTATTTTCTTGTTCAAAAATGTTTGAATAATAGGGTAATTGTTGAACTAGAATAATATTCTACATCAGGAAAGTTAGGTGGTGTCACAAGAATGAGTTTAACTTAAAATGCATTGTAATTTAGACACGATGTTTTAAATTTTGGCATTTCAAATTTTTTTAAACTTATATTTAGATTTATATTAAGAAAAAACAAAGCCTTGCTTTGAGGAGTAATCTTCGCATAGTCGCCAATAGAAATAGTAACCTTTTTGTTATCCCATTTGTAAGACCGAATAAACTAAATAAATATAATGTCACAATAAGCATGAAGGTATTTAATAAGATACTTCTCAGCATGTTAAAGTTTTAGAGTTGGACGCATTAAAAGTACTGGTGTTCCACTACTACATCCTTTTTGTCATGTAAATTATTTTTTCCTCCACCTACTATCTAAAGCCGTATTTTACTCCTTGGAATAGAGTAGTAAAGTACTAATTTCTATCCCATGTGACTTGAATACTTAATCTTTCTACCTAGGGAAAACTCAAGTTTTTTCGTACCACGGGGCTAAAGTTAGTTACATAAGAATAACATTAAAAGAGAGATTAAAAAGAACATGAGCCACAGTCAGCTGTTACTTGTATTTGTTTCGTTACTCATTGTTGACTAATAGCAGCTGTAGCTGCTGCTCACCCACTGCTCGTGCTCACCATTCAGTCAGCAGTGGGTGAGCAGCATCTCTAGTAATAGAGATGGCCGTGGCAGTGAAGGTGTTTGTTTACATTTCGCTTGGGTAGGCTATTAACCTAAGAAGTCCAAAACATAAGCGTAAAACTTTTGACTAGGCTTAAATTATATTTAGTTTTTCGTGTTCTTTAAAACTGATATGGCCTACCTTGTGTGTTTTTTAAGTTGATGTGACAGATCCAGCTTGACGGAGCAAGGGATCATGAAGGTAAAGTTAAATTATCTACGGTAGGCCTATTAGGCCTAAATTTTATTCGTGTAGGTGGAGGAAAAATGTTGTGTGCATCAAGGGACTAAAGTACTTTTCTCCCTCAGGGAAATTGTCACCCTCGGCTTCGCCTTCGGGTGACAACACTTTCCCTTGAGGGAGAAAACATTGTACTTTAGTCCCTAGAAGCACAAATAACTATTTACTGTTTTTATATTTATTGCATGATTTGCTGAACATAATGAAAAACTGCTTGCATTTTTACTTATTGTAAAAAAAAATAAAAACATTTCCCTCTTGTCACCTACAGTACTGCTTCTACTGTTTAATCTTTTATTATTATCCGTTATTTTGAAAGATATTTATTATATTTGCATTTGCTAAAAGAAGATTGCTTAAAGCATGGCTACCTAGTGGTCAATATATTTAATTGCACATAAACATGACAATTTCAATTGCTAATTAGCCTAAATACTATAATGTTCGGATCTCTGAATCGTAGTTAAAAAGTATTAAACAATGTTTTGCTTCTTACAAATTAGGTATATAGATCAATATGGTACGATGGACAAAACTATTATAATATACGCGTAACGCAAAAATACTTAACAGATCATTAGTTGTGGTTTAGTTAGAATTTCCACGTCGTTTTGCCGGTCCATTATCAAGCCAGCAACATAAAGTGAATCCGTCTCAATCAGAGAAAGTTGTGTGTTACAAAATGTTTCGCTTTGATGATGGCCATTCAATATTTCCAACTGGTGCAAAACAATGAAACAATGTTTAAAATTACTTACTTTAAAAATGAAAACAAAATAAAACCCACTTTATTAAAACCAATAAATATTGACAAGGATAAATAATTAATTATATGAAAAATCTATATTGTAATGTGCCTCGTTATTAACTAATATTTGTTTCTGTGGCATTCACTATTACATTATTTGCAGCTTTGAAGGAAATCTTCAATTATATTTATTAAAATATTAAGACGAACTGGCCTGTCAGATTTGTAGTTTTTTAGATAAGCCAGTAGAAATTTGCAAATCTAGTGTATTCCTACAAAAAATTATTAATAATATTTAAATATTATAACTCATCCTCCGTATCATTAGTTAATTATTTTAAGTGCACTTGTTGAGCTTGATTGCTAATTTATTTATTCTGTTTTTTCGTCCAGCACATAGCTATTTATAAAATTATAAAAATTAAATCTGTTATTTTCTTAAGACATTAAATAATTCAGGCTTTAATATTTCCAAAACACCAATTTCTGAGCTATGAACCGCTGTATTGACAGACGAAGATCGTACAGTGAATATCACAGCTGTCAAGTTGCACCCATGTTGCTGTTCATTCTCGGCTCATTAACATTCAATAATATCTGACAGACTATTACTCATCCTTCTTGACCCCTTCCTTGATTTGCTATTTTAGACCACCCTTAAGATTATTCTTTTTACTGACCAAATGATCAAAATATTTAACAATATTAGTAAACATTAAAGAAGTAGGTGGATTTTTTGTGTTACATCCACTAAGAAAACTGATAGGCTCAGTGATTGAAAATGACAACCATTAAAATAAACAATATCCTATTATTGACACAAACTTTCGCACATCAATGAATACATTTTTATTTGTAGCAGAACTTTGAAATCAAAACAATAAATAGTAATGGCGAAAAGGTACACCTGGCTCAGGCCAATGACCTCTGAGGAATGTCAAGGTCATGATGACGTCACACCTATGACGTCATACAAATGACGTGTCGAAGACGTCATCATTCCTTACATCATCATGATGACATCACTGACGTTAATTATGTCAAGGTCTCGAGGAAAGACAAAATTTTTTCACTTTTGCAATTTCTCGAATTTTGCTCAAGAGCGAAAATCTACAAGAAACCACAAAAGTTCAAAGAAAATGATTTTTTCCTAGCGACCCGACCGAAAACCTACTACATGTGACGCCTGACACTCCTTTTACAGGTGTTCCCTTAAAAAAATTATTTACTCACCAACCAAGAAACCCGAAGTCCAACTGGAAAACACTAAAAACACGACAATACGCCGCGGTGGTGTTTACACCACGGGAGCCGGACACCGACTGATCAGACAGTACCGTGAAATCTAGGCACTCGGCTGCCTCGTGGTTGATAAGTAGGTGGTGGGGGTAAAGTGGTAAGATTCAAGAAATTTTTTTTGCCAACAACAATTAATTTTTGTCCTTTATTTGACCTTGGTGGAAATGGGCATGAAAGTGCCTCGGGGAATGCGGGTGGCGGAGGGGGGGGGGAGCTCGGCACCTCCCTCAGAGGGGGGGCTATTGGGGCTTAGAATATTTGCGGTCCAAGAGAGGTATAGTACAAAAAAATATTTTTGCTCGCCAACATGCAGTGATGGTTTAATGAAAATAGAATTTTGTACGCTGAGTGTAGAGGCTTGCTTATTACGTAACTCTTGTATAACGAACTGGTTTCCCTGACCAGTCTCAGCTAACTTGGTTCCGAAGAGAACTCAGTTCCCCCCGAAACTCCGCTACCATCGCACAGTATATGCTGCCGCTCACCGCTACGGAAATTTCTGTGAGTTAAATTTTATTTTTTCCATCATACGTTTATATCCTTCCGACTTTAAATCGAAACAGGAGGACGCCTGTTTGCACAAAATTAATTTTTGTTCCGCTCTACCACTATCTTATACTTAAATTTATATCCCAAATTACTTTTGCCTCCTGATTAAAATGTTAACCCAAATTTTATTCCTCACTGGTGACCTTCAGACTTAGAAACTAAACAGGAGGAAGCCTGTTTTGTACAGAATTAATTTTTGTTTAGTTCCGCAGGTCTCCTTATATTTCCTTAATTTTTATTTTGCACATGTGTTTAAATAATTTTACTCTAAAAATATTTAACGCTCGTGATTAAATTTTAGCCCAAGTTTTATTGCACACTGGTGACCTTTGGACTTATACACAACACTGAACAATGCCACTCTTGTTCAGAATTATTTTTCATTTAGCTCTACCGCTGTATTAGTCTTACAATAAATATTTCTCAAACTTCAATTTTGTACATTTCTCGCTGCGATTGTTCTGTACAGTACGTGTTAATACTTGGACAGTTCAAAGCAAACTGTTTTAAGACACAGCAACACTGGACCGCCTTACCCCCACTACAGCTCATGTCTCCCCACTTCTTCCAGCTAAGGTGGAACACTTGACTGGGTGTTTCAGTTTTATACAAACCTTACTGCGAGATGCTGAATCTTTGCGAGAAAAATTATTAAGCGTTAAAATTTTGCTGGCCGAGCAAAATAATTCTGTTAGGGTATCAAATTTCCACTTGAACAAAAATCAAACGCTGCTTCAAAAATAATCCAAAATTTTACTCGAGGAACACCAAGGTCACTATGGATGATAAAATCTTTCAGAAACTTTTGGACGAACTAAAAGTAACGCTGGTGAATCCAATTTTAGACCAAGTCCCAAGGTCAACTAACTGAAAACGAAAAAAAATATTTTACACGAAATATTTCCACTCAAAATGATGAAGGCCAATTGAAGGACAAACTCGGATGAGTTGTTGGCAAAAAATAAAATTTTACTTCCATCTGACCACTTTACCCCCACCACACAGCTGGGTACCTGAGATGCACGGAGCGGCTTCGTCAGTCGCTGTTCATCTCTTGTAGTGTGCACATCACACTTTTACACTCAAATTACTTAAGTCAAAAATTAAATATTTAACCAAAATTTACACATTTCATACGTTTTCGGCTAAGTCTGAAATTTGTTTCATTTTGGTATGGTTGAAATTTTACAAGTAAGTGCCAAGGTCACCTGAGTAAGAAAAAAAAATTACACACAAATATTTCCACCGAGGTCAAATAAAGGACAAACTCGGATGAGTTGTAGGCAAAATTAAAATTTTCTTCTATGTTACCACTTTAACCCCACCACCCCCTTATCCCCAGCATGCAGCCGAGTACCTTAATTATTTTCAATGAAAAATAACTTTTATTACAACCCAATTGGTTTACCTCCTGAGGGCCTCTCTCTGGATTATTAGCTGAAATATATCTACAAACTATTGAGGAGGCAAACATCTGAAATAAACACAACCAAATTCACAATAAAATAATTTTCTACAGGCATTACATTGATGATGTTTTAATAGTGAGGTAGACTGAGGCGGACAATACAATCGACTTTTTAGATATAAAAATCTAGTTAATAGATGTAAAAACCTTGTATTGAATTTGAAATTTACAGGAAGCCTACACAGACGGATTTTATAATGCCGAATGACTCTAACCACCCACAGACATAAAAAATTGCATCTTTTCGGTCAATGGTTTATTGACTTTTCAATTATAATTTATCACCACAGGAATTTTTTTAATAGAAAAATATAATCAAACAGATAGTGGTTAGTAACGGTTACCAGACAAACATTGACATATACATTCAATCTACTCCAAATTTGGTGAGTTTTTAAAATAATAGCATAATTGTTTATCTTAAGAAGCAAACGAATTAAAGGGGACTTCTTTACACAATGTATAACAAGTTACATGGTCCGAAGTTAATATAATAAAGGGTGACAATCAAGTAAGTGTATTAAATAAATAAAATACATAATATGGGTCCTGCATGTTATGTAATTAAGTTTAAACTTTGCATTGTTTGCCAACTACTCTTAAGGGTCTCGAGTAAACTTTGTCCCAACTTCACTGTTTCACTCTCAGGTTAACTTGTAACAAGTTACTATTGTGAACTTAAGTTGTACTCGAGCCTGTTCGAACCTTAATTTTTTTCGCTGTCGCTCGGAGATACCATTAACAAACGTCATAAGCTGATTTTAAAAATTATTTTTATTTGTCTCGTAATGTGAATATGATAAATTACTTCTGTTTTGATTGACGTACTTTCTAAGCCTCATATTCTTTTTATATTCATAGTCCGGGATGGTGCTAAAGATGCTAGGAAATTATTTAAAAACTAAAGTGTGACTATTTCTTGTAGTCAAGATAACAGATAAACTAATACTTTGATAAAATAAATTTAACGGTTTTAATAGGAATCGGTGGTGTCTCCGGAACCGTTACGTGTTTTGTTAACTCAAGATCACATTGAATTGGGCGGTTCCTGAGTCTGGGTCAGATCGAATTCCTGTCAAGGATATTGACTATAAGTTTATTGTGAGTTACAAAGAATCTCTATAGTACTACAACTTATAATGTTGCTCTTTTCTCAGCCAGGCATCTATGAGAACTCACACAATAACTCTCCTACATACCGTCGTATCAATGCAATTATCACACCGGTAGACTATACATAATTATATTTTATGTTTAAATTAAAAAGTTACATTAAATACTTGCCAAGATTGTTAGTAAAAACCTTGTAACTACTTTTGTTTATGACATTTCATCTCGCATCTGAACGGATAAAAGGAGTTTTTAAAGTAAATTCGTCATTTTAAAAGAGATACTGTATATTGTCTATTTAGGGATATACAAATCTCACACAAATTTTTCATATATATACTCATTACAATGATGTGGGCAACTTTAAATCATTTTAATCTATTTACAATTATTACTTTTCAGCGAGTAAAAGCTTGAGAATTAAATGTTAAAAAGGATTTACCTATGTTGATTAAAAGTTTATAGTTTCTCAAGGTGAAATAATTGTTTTATTAACAATTTATTGTGTAATCACTATTTAATACCAGTCTTAACTGGGTATGTTCGAAGTAACAAAGTTCGTTACTTGTTTATTTTTTTATTTCAACGGAAGCTCCATTTTACATCAAAACAAATGCAGTGCAGAAACAGATTACAGCTTCATCGACTCAAGCAAAAAACTATTTATACATGTTAATACACCAATGTTTATTTCCGGGAAACAAATAATTTTACCGATGTGTATTTTTAAAATAGCTACCTCTTTAAATCTTAATTTAAAATGAATCCGGAAAATATTATCAACATTTTACATGTAACTGAAAATTAAGAAATTGAATTATCTAAGGAATAATACAAAGTTTTGAGAATCTGACAACAAATAAAGGAGTTATTGAGATTTTTCTATTAAAATAATCCTAAATTTCCATGCATTTTAATACCAAATCAATTTTTTTCTGCAGTAAAATGGTAATAACTCCGTTAGTTTTCAAATCCTTACAAACTTTGTATCATTCATTAGATAATTTAGTTTGTCACTTTTTTCGTATCTAGTAAAATATTGATAATATCTATTGGTTTTGAGATATTTGAGTTTAAAATTTAAAATGGTTACCACACTGGAAATAATATTTCGTGCCAAATATAAACCCTAAAACAACTATCCATTGCGGAAATAAAGGTTATTAGTGTAAAAATCGAAATGGCGGCCAACGATTTAACGAATCATATCAAGATGTATGTTCAGACGAATATTTTCGTTTCTTTTTATCCAAGAAATCATCACACGGAGTTTCGGAAGAGAGCTTTCTAACACCCTTCAATATACATTAATGACGAGCCAAATAACAATAGTCTATCCTACAATGCCAGTAGTAAAAGATTTATTAGAAATGTTGCCTTTATTATTTGTTAAAATTGTTAAAGTGAACGGAATTAGATATACTGCAATATAGTTTACATCAGTACAATATATAAAAGAAATAGGTATTTTTCATTTTAATGAGAATATTTTGAAATTGTAAATCAATAACCACGATTAATTTTCCATTAATCCTTGTATCTGTGGGTTGTTTTTACCATCGAAAAACCCGTGGGAGAGAGAAGAGGTGAATTTTAAGTTCTTAAAACATACTATGCAAATGAAAATGTAATAAACTAAAAATTGTTGTTGTAGCCCCCAAACATTCTTAGGGGTCCAGGCATAGTACCTGGGTTAGCATTATGGTACACGAAATGTTATTTCTATTATGCAGACATAAGGAAGCCATAAATCTCGCAGTCATCACCAAACCGGACGTGGATGATCCTCATGGATCATAATCTGCCAGGCTGATGATACAGTGCACTGCGCCAGCCATACGCCTTAGGTATTAAAATAATGCCTATGAATTTAGTACAATGAATAGTAACATTGTGTTTTTATTAGATTAATTTAGGTATCACTGCCCATATAGAAATAAAAGTGAGTATCAATCAGTAGCTGTGAAAGTGCATGTGTAAGAGTATTCACTATTTACTCTTTTTATGATACTTCGCAAGATTATTAATGACAAATATATACTTACAACACCCCAATCTTAGCAAACTTTGGTATTTACGGTGAAAAAGACTTTCACTGAATACGTAGGTCTGCTGCGACGAGGTTTTATTTCATTTCATGTATTAATTAAATTAATTAAATTGTTCTAAGCGGCGACAAGTGACTGTATGGTAGAAAAAATTGATGTCAATTCAATTTTTAACTTTGTAAAAGCAAAATTTGATATCACTTCAGATATATTGAGCGATAACTCTACAATCTAATACGAGTAAGGTATATTTGTATGTATGCACATGGATCTCGAATACGGCTCTAACGATTTTCCCGGAACTTTGTAAATAACTTAGGAATGGGAGATATATATATCCCATATAGACCCATGTTAAAATCTTTAGAATTTCAATTAAAGATTAAAGCGAAATAAGATTTTACCTAGCATAGGAACCGGTGTCTATATATAATATATATATATATATATATATATATATATATATATATATATATAAATCATATATAGGTTCCTAAGCTAGGTAAGATCTCACTTCGCAACAATCTTTAATTAAAATTTTAGATTTTAACATAGGTATTTTTTGACTTAAAAAAACAAAACAAATATACAATGAGAACAGCTGACTTAAATCAAAGTACAGACCACGCGTTCCAGTATTATCATGTAGTTTTCCATTGTAATTAGTTACTGATGAATTACTAAATGCTACCTACTATAATAAGAAACAACTTATCATTTTTATCGTCATTTAAATTGCTGACTATGAAAGTTTAAATAAATAAAAGTAATTGTGAAGTCAGATTTTAACCATAGAAGTAGAATTCCCGTGTTACAAATTGAAAATATGGTTCTACAAATATACACTAGTGTGAAGCACACTTAGCCTACTTTTAAAACTATTTGAAAAGCGAGTGAGCGGAGCGAAAGATGTTGTATTGAATAGAAACAAAAAAAATCCTTTTTGCACTTAAACGCGCTGTCTGTACTAAGATTTCTTTCCCGGAGCAATTCTTGGGGGGTTAACCCCTGAGGGAAAGGAGTGGGGGGAAGTGTCGACAGGGTCGCCAACCACGCAAATGTTGATCTTACATGCAATGCAGGAAATCGTGCGATCGTGCTTACGAGGGCAAAAGAGGTGAAACAAATAACACCAAGGCCAGCAATTAAAATATTAATTATATTAGCCTATTTGCTAGTGTAAATGGGAATATCCAACAATTATTTAATAAACGTATTTTCTACACATTGTTAGTAACTTTGTAAGTTTATAAAGACATGCTTCCAACCTAAACCGTACATCACAGATTTATAACTTTAATTTACGATTTTGACTTAAATCAATTAAAAACAATTAACTTACCTTGCATCATAAACCAGCATTTGCATAAATCCAATCTAAACAAAATAAGTAACTAACTTAAAAGTAATTGAATTAAAGGAAAATAAACCACTAATAACCTAGGTCATTGGGTGTTTTTATAATTTACACAATCAACTCTGGCTAAGTCGACAAAGGGAGGGCGGGGGAACAAACAAATCTCAATTTGCGTGTGTAGAAATTATCTAGACATGCATTACAGGCGTTATGATTCCTTTCTTGAATACAACGTTAAAACAGAATTTTACTATACAACAAATGAGAAAAAAATATTATGAACCACATTTTTATTGTAAAACAATGCCGTAAAATCAATATTTTAATTGCTGGCCGTGGTGTTATTTGTAGAATTTAACCTCCTTTGCCCTCGTAAGCACGATTTTCTGCATTGCTTGTAAGATCAACATTTGCGTGGTTGGCGACACTGTCGACACTTCCCCCCACTCCTTTCCCTCAGGGGTTGACCCCACAAGAATTGCTCCGGGAAAGAACTCTTAGTGCTGTCTGTTACTGCTATTGCTACGAAGAATTGTTTAAGTTTACCGACCCAATTTTCGCCCCCAAATACTGAAAATATATATTTATTTTAACAGTACTATTTACTATTAGTATAATCATTATGAATTGCTCAGTTGCTATTAATTTTTGGGTTTCTTTGGTTCAACGTATTACCTGTAGTTTAAAGGCGTATTCAGATCTAATACAATCTTATAATTTGTATGAAGTGCAATTAAAGGAAACTTGATATTTTTTAAGAGGACATTATCTATACTATGTGATAATTGGAATATATTGTACAGAGTGAGGCCGACCACCATTACACGATGTCTAGCAGCTAAAAGAACGACTTAGAAAAAATATGTTACAATATAAACCCCCTTAATTGATCTTAAAGTATTTGTTGATTCAATTTTAAAATTTCCCAGATGTCCTAGAAGCGTATTGTTGAAGGGGAGTATGTTGTTTTAGAGAAATATTCTATATGAAAAAATAGGTCGAGTGATAAATCATTTGAAAGGTCTATGTAATACAAAGTTTTGTTGAAAACAGAATTTGGTCATCTTCAAATCTTAATCTATTTCAAAATGGCCGACAGTTTCGTGCCTGGAAATCAAGATTTACGGAATACGCTGAATTTCATTTATCTAACTGCTATAAATGACTGCTGACCAACAATACTTGTTTGAAGTAATCTAAGTTATACATTGATATGTTAAGTAATTTTTTTATAAAAAAAATCTAATTTTTTTATTTTTTGAGACAAAACTCGTTGAATAGAAACATATGTTACTAAGTACATCCAATTTAAAGCTCACGTTGAACTGAGAATTTTAGTAATTTACATTTATGCTTCATCTATTTTCGTTTTGGAGGTATAAATTCAAAAGTAGTTTTCATATGAATTGCATAATAACTGTTCAGGGTATGATAGTATAGAATGCCTTCCTTCGAATGTTGTGGTACTATCAAACTTACATGCAAATACTATGAAAAAAACTAAAGTTTTTCGTTATTACTCCAAAATTAAAATAGAAACTCCATAAGTCTAATTTACGAATTTGCTCACTTCAACGAGAGCTTTAAATGAGGTACCAAATAACATATGTTTACATTTTAAAGTAAACATTGTCAAAAATTATTTTTTTCAATCAAAGTAATATTGCGACTTATCAATGTAATACTTAACTAATATTAATAGCTTAACAAGTATCGTAAATCAGAAGTAATTTATGACTAATGATAAACAAATTACAGGATTTTCCGTAAGTTTTGCTTTTGGACAAAAAAATTTTTGCTAATTTCAAACGGATGAAGATAACCAAATCATGTTTATCACCCACATGTTTGAAGTAAATAGAACTTACGAACTAAATTTCTCATCAACGAACCCTTCCCCCTCAAAAGTTCCCTTTTGGGGCTTTTGAGAGATTTTAAAATAAAATTAACCAATTCTTTGGGGTTGAATGAGGAGGTTTTTAGGTGTATTGAAGGATCAAGCTAATTCTGTTTAGCCACCAGACAATGTGTACGGGTAATATGCCGCACCCTGTATAGTTTATTCATTTTTCGAGCATGACAGTCGCTTAGCTCTGCAAAAGTAAAAATCTTATCTCGCCAGACTCCGATAAAATGTAAAAGATCTGTGTGAGAAAGTTTCGGATTTTTGGGAATATTGAAGACACTCTGAGATAAGGTCTCAAGGGTTTATAACCGCTCTCGAGTATAAAACGTCAACGCAATGATATCCGTGTGTAAGGATATCTACTTTCCTTTGTTTTACATACATTGTTCGCAATAGTAAGTCCATGCTATAGAACGAAATGATTGCAGTCCATTTTACAGATTTATATTGTATATTATGGGGACTCTTCCAGTTGGGTTTCCAAACTTTATTGTAGCGGAAATAATAAAATGCTACTAATTACCAACTATAACGATTAATAGTATATAGATTGAGTATGATAACGATTAATGGACATAATTTAGCCTATTGAAGTTTATTAATGAGTTTTTCACGAAAAAAAGATAAGACTGTAATTAGAACACTATAAGAAAGCTCCAAAGAAGAACGACAATTGGTTATCGAAAGTGCGGTGAACATTTTATCAGGTGGGATTAAAATTTCGAATCCGTAAAGTGATTTGTAATATGTTCCAATCGCCGTAACAGGTAAAACATTGTTTCATCTGGTGGCGCCGTATTTCCAAAGTTTCTGTTATTGGCAGTTACAGCCCGCATACCAATAATATATTAAGTTTACAAGCAATTTACGCCTGGGAAAACTTTTATTCAGAACATAATGTAAATTAATGCTATTATTTCTGAGATTACATTACAACTGTTGGTAAAAATCTTAACCTACATAGGCCTACTCTTCTCAATACTAAAGAGACATTATAAAAACAATTAATATACATATAATCAAAAATGTACTTGTGAAATTATTTAAAACGTTCTGTTTTGGTCTTCTGTTTAATTGCATGGTTAGAAATATAAAAAAATCCAAAACAAAATTCCTAATAAACTTAAATAAGGTTTTCTACAAGTATGAGTTATGTTACATTAGAAGTTGCTAGGAGTCATGAAATAGTGAAATCTTTAAAATGAAATCATAAGTCAGGGTGACACCTTGACGGGTAACCAGCTGTTACGATGTAAAAGTAAACTAAATATACCAATCAACAGAAACCAAGAGCTAAACGATTCTGAAATCATGGTTTAATTAAATTTCCTACTCGAAACAAGGGGGCAAGAAATATAGTACAACGACGAAGGCGATAACGGCCTTGGTGCTGCAATTAAACGAAACAACACTTGCTTAATTGAGCCATTATTTATGACATAACTGGTCCTTACTGAATACAACGAGCAGACCTCTTAGTCATTTGTGTAACTTTGTGCAACTTATCTGTATTTAAACGTTCCAATTAAGCTGCGTTTAGTGCATTATCCATATTAAATGAATATAACAATCAAAAGCTGATCTATGTTGAATAGGCAGTATTGGCGAAAGCATACATTAAAAGTAATAGTGTACATAGTCAATGGTAATATGATACAGTCGTTCTATGATTAAAATTATTGATGTAGTGAAATTTTTAACATGTAACGATTTATGTAAATCGTTCAAAAATTAGATACTGGAAATGGTGTCCCACGTATGAATGCTCAAGGGAGCGAGTCTGTTTCCAAGTTAAATGTTGCTTAATATTCGATCATTGAAAGTGCATTTACTTTTTTTATATATCGTTAAAATGGTGTATAGCGTATAGCCCAGTAACTCAATACATTCTCTCCTGTTTGTGCTTTTCGTGATGGTTTCTATCATGACTTAAAATTAAGTTAATGCGTTACTCATCACATTTATTTTTCATAAATATATGTGTGAAAAATAAATGTGATGAGTAAATCATTTACTTAATTTTAAATCATAACTCAATACACTTTACTTTGCATGAAATGGAGTAGTTGGTTTCTCATTTTACATTGTTTGTGATAGTGCATAGATGTTAAATCCAAATTTTCGTCCTCGATCGCAATCCAGGTCACCGTCAAAAAGCTTAAGAAATGTCGTAATTTTGCACTTGTTTACATTAAGCTAATTTTGACCCCGAAGGAACAGTTTTTAATGAAAATCGTCCATTATCATTTTATTTACTTATTATTGAAAAGTACTTAACATTTTCTAAACCTGACCAAAATAGTCAGAATTAGCCAAACTTAAAAAACTGCAACATTACTTCAGTTTTCAAGTTTTTGTGAGGTGATCCAGAAGGTCGCTGAGGTCGAAAAATTAGATTTTCATTCCGGTGATATCACAAAATACACAACCAGACCCCACTTTGAATGAAATAGTTACTGTATATTGACATTTTCACAAAAGCTAATTTGTTCATTTATGGAGGGTTAGATTGGGATTCACGAATAAAAATTACGATCGGCCAAAATAGCCATGGGTTCTTCAAACAAATTTAGATAAATAAAAACAAGTAAATACAACAATAAAATTCAAAACTATACTACCTTACAACAAACATAAAATCATTTACATTTAATTATTTTACATTAAAAATTAGTTTTAAAGACGAAGGTATATAATAGGATATTTACCTTTGATGGGATATAACATTTTACAATCGCTTTATATGAAAGTTGTGTTTACTGAATCGTGAATTGAATTGTGAATGCTTTCTCAACTTGGTCAAAATAATATCTAGTTCATAAAACTTACAATGTTGAACCAAATTTTAATACCTAATTTCACTGTTATACGAAGGGTGGGGACTACTTATTATTTATAAAGAGAGTCATCGATTCTTACGCTACGTAATACAAACAAAACTTTAACTTAAAGTCATAAAATAAAAAATTCTATAATTGACTTATAACAGGGTTTATAATGTATTTATAACAGTTTATAGACAAACAAGAATCAAACTTACTTCAACCGTAAGGTGCAAAGTTTTGCTTGTGTAATTTTTGGAAAAGAAGCTTACGACGAAATGAATGCCAAACTAATGGAACAGCTAACATAAAAATAGAAAAATTATAATATAGAAAAAAAATTAAAAATAGAACAAGTTAAAGCTTGTTTCGTAACGGTATCAAACGTAATGAATAAGTCATAAATCAAAAAGCTAGTTCGGAATTATAAAAAAAGATTGTGCGTTTGTCCTAAGTGCTAAAATAAACCTTTAAATATGATTACTTGAGTGTAGAGAGAGAACCACATGGAATTATTTTATTACATCATTGATTATTGGAAAACTCTGTGCTAAAAACTTTTAAGTACTTATTATAGCGCGTATACTTTTATTCGTTCCATCAATACAAATTGTGTTTCATCATTATTTGAGTAAAATAATGTGAAAAGTACAGTTACTGTCTAATCTGACTCAACTCAGTAGATTTACTAAATTTACTTTGGTCTGCCTTTTTCACCGTTGTCGACGGACTTTTTATTGAGCCAGAAACTAGAATTGAATCGGTCACAATCAAAAATAGATCTAGATTGCAAATTCTTACGCTTTGGTACTGTCATTCAATATTTTCAAAAAGCTCTGAACAAAGCATGTTTGACAAACTAATCATATGCATGATAATTAATTATAGTAGGCCTCCCCGGAGTATATCCCAGGATTATATCCCAGCCCTCTGATTGGTCGCACGTGACCGATGACGTCATCCCGCCTTCTGATTGGTCACGTGACCACGCCCCCAAGATGGCGGCTGGCGGGAAATTTCCTCACTTTTACCACGTGTTTGACCACGTGGCGTCTGTAAACTTACTACGTGAGTCAAGATGGCGTTATGTTTGACGAATAAAATTTTCACTGTGGACCGCCGGGGTTTGAACCCGGGCCGCCAAGTTGGTGCGCCGCAACGCTGACCACTAGGCTACCACACTGTTGTGCTGAGAGCTTTGTATTGTGTCTGATGACACAGTAGTTTGACATTTTCGTAGCAGCACTGGCGGGAAATTCCAATAAAGTGTTTTTATTGAATTTCAGCATTTATAATTAAATTATATATGTGAAATATATATATGTTATACACTACGTATGGAGGTATGTTCATACCAAATTTTAATGTAATTGAATAAAAAATGAGACCTCTAATAAATGTTAAAGTTTTGGGGTTTAAGGTAAATTTTATTATTTTCACCCCTAACCATGCTGAGCGGAACCCAAAATGTAATCATACAAGGTAGTATACCTTAACTAGATACTCTGTAAATTTTTTCAACATTTATAATTAAATTATAAGGTTGTTATATATAAATTAGCATAAGGGTGAATTTTTTTAAAACTAGGGGTGGTTTTTCGTTGGGGTGTTAAACGGAGGTAGTGTACATGGTAAACTATTTATGTACCAAATTTGAGCCTTGAAAGTAGAATAGAAGCTGAGATATAAGTGAAAAACCAAATAGGGTAAATTTCATCCCCCACTAAAAATTTAAGTATAATTTGTCGATTTAACATTAAAAACGCTTGAAAATAATGTCCCAGATAATTCTGACCATTTTTATAATTTTTTAATTTAGGGGTGGTTTTGGGGGTAGTTCACCCCCCAGTGTATTATAGAACTTTGATAATTAAAGCTACGCACCCTTGTACCAAGTTTTGTAAAAATACACCAAAGGATAGTGGAGATATAGTGTTAAAACTAAGTAGTGATGTACAACTAAATAAAGATGTACAGTAGTGGCCAACTAAACGAATAAAGAACAGTAGTTGTGCACAAGGAAAATTTCTGAGCCAGCGCGCCGCAGACGGCGGGTTTCCTTATAAGGATCTAGACTCATTATGTATACAGTCAGACCAGTTTTTGTCATGGGTTGCCGCCAAGACGCATTATATATGCAGACGGCGGGGTTTATGGCCAATTATCTGAGCGCACCGAGACTCATTATTTATACAGTCAGACGGATATATGTTTTTTTCTGGGACAATTCTTGGAAAATTCCTAGTGAACGCATTTACTAAGAGCATAACTTGTGATTATCTTGACATCCTATCTAAATTATTGCTTGTCGGCTCCTTTAATCATATGGCCAGACGGTTAATACGCCTGGTGCAGAACCAGTTTACATACCACTTAACGATTCAAACTGTGGGAACGTTGGGATACGCCCAGGTCTGGTCCGCATATAAGTCGGTACTTCGGACTACAGCAGCATTCACTCTCCGTCTGGCGTTAGTACCTGGTTATTCAGTGTGACGTTTCTCGGACTTGTGTTTTTGTAGTGTTTTCTGGTGTCTCAGGTTAGTAATATAGAATTATATTTTAAAATATTTTTATTATAATTTTTTATTTTTATAATTACAAATCTTTTGCCACTATCTCTTCTTTATGGCCCTGTGAACAAACAAGATAGCGCTTTAGTTTTGCACACAAGCTAATCTAAGTTCACTAAGGTTAACAACCAATAGTTTCCTGTTGCGTAATCTTAACTGCTTGCTAGTTTTGTCCGTTGGGTTGAATTTTTAAATTTTATCAATACCTGGTGGAAAGGTCATAAAGGTCACCAATATATAAAGCGTGCAATAAGCTCTGAATTTCTCTTTATTTTTAAGCTCTCGTGTGAGAAAGGTGTCCCACCAGTTTTAAATAAAATATCTTAATTGTTTGTTAGTTTTGTCTATTGCGCAATTTCAACTGTTTTGGCCTGCTCTTTCAAGTGTCCCAGTGATTTTTAATAACATATTTTCTGCTAAATGGAGCCAATTAACGTCTCCCATACCAGTGAGACGTACGTCCGTCGTTTTAGAGTTCACGGGCAAAAAACTGTTTTTAAATTTAACGCACCTCCAGAGGGGGTGACCGAGATTGAATTGTTGAGACGTGGGTTTTCTAGTTTGGTGGAGAAAATGAAAGCCGATGCATCTGATGGGGATCAACTGGGGTTCACACTACGCAGTTTAAATTTAAAAAGTAAAGAGCCTGGGTTCGTAAATTTCCGTCCAGCTTCTGAGGTGGATGGTGATGTGCTCTGGGAGATTTTTGGCGGCATTCTCCAGAGTAACGCCGATTCTATCACCTCAGCCGATACGTTCCAAGTCGAATGTACTCGTGTCAATCTCCCCGTTGGCACCGGTAGAATCCGTCCAGGGATGTTTAGGAATTTCAATGAGGAATGCCGCAAAAGGCGGGGTATCATTGCTATAAATAACACAGACCGACTTTGTCTGCCTAGAGCAATTGTTGTGGCTAAAGCTAAGGCTAAAGGAAGTCCTGACTATAAAGCCATTCTTCAAGACAGACGGAACAGACAGCTTAACAAGGCGACAAAACTGATGCAATAGGCCAGGGTGGAAATACCTGAAGAGGGGGCCGGTATACAGGAACTTGCAAAATTTCAAGAACATCTTAAAAAGTACAAGATTACCGTGTACAATTATGACGCCAAAGGCAGGGATGTATATTATGAAGGAAACAACCCTGAAGCGCAGTATAAAATCAATCTGCTATTTCATAATGGGCACTTTAACGTGATCACTTCTTTGACGGCTGCCTTTGCTTGTACTTTCTATTGTGAACCCTGCCATACACCTTATGATCATAAGGGAGAACATAGATGCACAAACATTTGTCCCGAATGCCAAACTGTTTCTCCACCCTGTGTCCAAGACCACGAGGGGGTACTGTGTCCTGATTGTAACTTGACTTTGAAGAACCGCATTTGCTTTCTGGCCCACAAGAAGGAGCGCTGCAAATCAGTCAAGAAATGTTTGGACTGCAATAAATTGATTAGCTTAAGGCATAGGAAATCTCCGCATGTTTGTGGCGAAGTCTTTTGTGTGATTTGTAGGGAGTTTATGCCGCCAGAACATCAGTGCTTTATGAAAGTGGACACAAACCGGCCCAAAATAGAAAATTCATTGTACATATTTTTTGACCTGGAGACACGACAAGATGAACCTTTAACGGCTGACGATCCCGAGACAAAGGTGCACAAGGTCAATCTGTGTGTCTCTCAACAGTACTGTTGGAAGTGCATTGAGGGGCGAGATTGTGACACTTGTGCGGATCGCACTAGGATATTCAGAGAGGAGCCCATTGCTCGATTCGTTGACTATGTAATGGAGTCCCGCAAAAAGTTCAAGAATGTATGTGTGATTGCTCACAATGGCCAGGGATTTGACTTTCAATTTATCTTGAAACATATAATTGAAGAAACAAAATTCACCCCTGAGTTAATCATGCGTGGGACGAAAGTAGTACTCCTGAAGTTTGACAAGGTGCGCTTTGTCGACTCATTGAACTACTTTCCAATGGCGCTCTCTGCATTGCCGAAAGCCTTTGACCTTCCTCCAGAGCGTAAAAAGGGTTATTTCCCCCATCTGTTCAATACCCTTGAAAATCAGAGTTATGTCGGACCTATTCCAGCTAAACAATTCTATTGTCCCGACACAATGTTTGAGAAAACCTATAAGGACTTTGAAAATTGGCACAATGAACAGGTGACTCAAAATTACATTTTTGATTTTCAAAAGGAACTTATTGAATATTGTATTTCCGATGTTGAAATTCTAGCCCAAGCGTGCATAAAATTCAGACAACTTTTCATGCAGGAATGCAATGTAGAGCCCTTCCTAGAGTCTGTTACGATCGCGAGCGCTTGTAACTTAGCGTTCAGACGTAACTTTTTAAAACCCAACACGATTGGTCTTGTTCCTAAAAACGGTTATCGTATGGCTGACAACCAGTCTGCCATTGCATTGCAATGGTTGACCTGGGAGGAAGACCAGCGAAACGTTTCCATTCAACACGCTGGGCGCGGGAGAGAGAAGAAAATTGAAGGAATGAAAGTGGACGGGTTTGATGGTGATCGCATTTATGAGTTCCATGGTTGTTATTTCCATGGATGTCCTAAATGCTTTCCCTACAAACGAGAGGAGCCTCTGAAGGAGGACCCTTCTGACAGCCTACATCTCAGATATGAGAAGACGAAAGCAAAAATTCAAAAACTCTCTGAGACCCCTTACGAGGTAGTTGAGATGTGGGAGTGTGATTTTAGGAAAATTAAAAGTGACAAAAAACTTACGTATTTAAATTCCCTACCAATCCTCAACTCTCTCCCGCTTGAACCAAGAAACGCCTTTTTTGGAGGAAGGACGGGCAATGCCAAGACATACCACAAGTGCGGAGAAGGAGAGACGATACAATATGTTGATGTCTGCTCCTTATACCCTTACGTATGCAAAAGAGGACACTACCCCCTAGGACACCCCACCGTACACGTAGGGGACAGAGTTTGCCGAGAGCTAGGGTTGGATGTAAACGGCCTAATTAAATGTAAAGTGCTGCCCCCACTTGACCTCTACCATCCAGTTCTACCAACAAGGATGAATGATAAATTGATGTTTGTACTGTGTCGTAAATGCGGGGAACAGATGAACCAAGAAGATTGTATTCACAGCAGTGATGAAAGAGCCCTGACCGGTACATGGACGATGGACGAGATACGAAAAGCTGTGGCTAAAGGCTATGTGATCTTGGATATTTTTGAAATATGGGAATACAAAATGGCCACATATGAGAACGGGGGGCTATTCACAGATTTCATCAACACATTTTTAAAAATCAAACAAGAGGCGTCGGGTTACCCCTCCTGGTGTGTGACGCAAGAGGACAAAGAGAGATATGTGAAGGATTATTTTGATCATGAAGGCATAAGTCTGGACCCCGCCAAGATTGAAAAGAACAGCGGCCTTAGATCCCTGGCCAAACTAATGCTGAACTCGTTCTGGGGCAAGTTTGGACAAAGAGAAAACCAGACAAAAGCGTCACTAATCAGAGATCCGAAAGAATTTTTCAGTCTAATGACAAATCCTACAGTCCAGGTGAACACGATTAGAGAGTTAAATGAAGAGGTGATTTTGGTGAACTGGCAAAATATTTATGAGGTCGGTGAATCACTGCGGACAGTGAATGTTGTCCTAGCAGCGTTCACCACAGCACAGGCGCGTTTAAAGCTCTATGAACACCTTGAAGCTCTCGGTGGGCAAGTGCTTTATTACGACACTGACTCGGTCCTCTACGTGTACAAGAACGGGCTATATAGGATTTCTACAGGTGACTACCTGGGTGAGATGACCGACGAACTGGCGGAATACGGCCCGGGCTCTTATATTGTGGAGTTTGTGTCCGGGGGCCCAAAGACGTACGCTTACCTGGTATGGTCAACAAATCGGAACGAACTAGTTGAAGTGTGCAAAATTAAAGGGCTAACACTTAACCTCAACACCTCAAAAAAGCTCAATTTTGCACAACTTAAAGAAATGGTGTTGAGTGAGGCGAAACTTGTTGTTGAGACATCAGAAAACCGAATTAGAAGAACTAAAAATAAAGATGTTATTACAGTGAGAGAAACTAAATTTTTCAGGATAACAGGTCCTAAAAGAAGACATGAGGGGGAATATGACACCTTGCCTTTTGGCTACAAAAAAGCCAGACTTACCTAATCCCACCAGTCAATCCTCTCCTCCAGCTCGTCCAGTCTCTTCCTCATCCTTGCTATTGCGCGTTCCAGCTCTCTGTACTCGAACAAATCGTAGTTGCACTCTGTATAAGGTCCGTGTAGCCACTGCATTAGGGAGAATACTGTGAGAAACATGTTGTCTTGTTAAAAACTTTCGTATTACTGAAGGAGAGCTGGTAGGGAGAGCGCGTGATAAGATTGCACCGTGTTATCATCATTCTCTAACCCCGTGGTGTAACATTTGTACTTTTGCTCTCTTACACAATAGCGCATCAAGTATTATCAATATTAAAGTTGATGAAATTTTGTAACGTTTTACATAACAGCCATTGCTTTTTGATTAGAAACGTAATTATTTGAAAAAAATTAAACTCGCGTATTTGTACATTAAGCCCAAATTTTGGTTTATAACTTAAAATCAGATTATTTATACCATCATGACGTTTCACTGGGATATACGAGTGAATGAAGGTCACTGGCGTGGAACTAAAAAGCCCGTAAACCATGTGTGGAGCGAGTCATTTGCACTGGGAAGTTCGGTTGATGACTTTGTTTGTGAGAATGTTTGAATGAATGGTGTGAAAGATGTGAGTGAATGAAGGTCACTGGCGTGGAACTAAAAAGCCCGTAAACCATGTATGGAGCGAGTCAAATGCGTTGAAAAATTCACGCAACGACTTTGTCGGTGAGAATGTTTGAATGAATTGTGTGAAAGGTGTGAGTGAATGAAGGTCCCTGGCGTGGAACTAAAAAGCCCGTAAACCATGTATGGAGCGAGTCAAATATACTGAACGGAACAGGCAATGACTTTGTCGGTGTGAATGTGTGTGTGTGAATGTTGTGGGGTCTAGTCGACTGAGTAGCTCAAACCCGAGTGACTCTTTGGAACGACCCTTTAATCCTTGTGAAACGTTGTGTTGGTACTTTGACGGAAATTCCTGATCTTGGGCAGGTCGCCGGCAACCATGGTTGCTGACGGCCCCTACGGTCAGAAGGGAGGTGAGGTAGCTCACCACGGCATGCAGCGAAGGCAGGGGCTGTATGGGTATTCCACAAATGATCATCGGTCACCGGTGATCTTTGGGGGATATCAGGGGGAAAATGGAGGCGACAACTAGTTTGTTTTTGGAGGTCGTCACAGTCTGCGGCGGTGGTAGGGGCCGCAGAATCCCGGGGGGGGTAAAAAAAAGTATTGGTTGTTAGTCCAGTATATAAATTGATTTTGTAACGCACGTATTAGTTTCCTCTGCAGAGCCGGACTGTAAACATCTACACGATGGATACCTACTGTTGTGAGGCGAAATGTTTTGTAATACCTACAATGCAAGTTGACGGAATTGCATGTAGAACTTGTGAGCATTTTAGCTTTTGCATATGTCGCTGTAAAACCTACCAGCTGCCGACACCTGAACTTAAATCATTGAAAGTGTACAAGTCAAAGTTTTTCCACACCTGCTGTCCCCAACGATGTGTCAAGTTTCATCTTGAAAATCTTCTCCATTGCAGAAAATGTTATGCGCATGCTGATGAATTTTGTAATTGTTACATAAACCTATGTAAATATAGAACAAGCTGGACCGCTGATCCGAGCCAAGAAAAACCATAAGCTCAGGGGGAACGGAGGCGACAGTTTGTTTTTTGGAGGTCGTCACGTAGCTACGGCGGTGGTGGGGCCGTAGCATCCCGGGGTGGGTAAATATAAATTGATGAAAACCCCTCTTAGTCTATCATTATAACAATGAATGTCAGAAATACAATAGCTGAAGAATTGCATAAACAGGCGCGTAGAAGGTATCCTCGGCGACAAGTTACTCTTAAGGGGATTAATGATCTCTATCAAGCGGATTTAGTTGAGATGCAACCTTATGCTCGAATAAACAATGGTTTCAAATACATTATGACAATGATAAATTGTTTTACCAAATATGCTTTTGCAGTTCCGATAAAAAAATAAGACGGGTGTTGAAGTGGCCAAAGCTTTAGAACCTATCTTAGCAAAGCACAAAATGAAACACTTTCAAACGGACGATGGTAAGGAATGGTTTAATAAAAATGTTCAAGGGTTAATAAGAAAATACGGCATAAATCACTATGCGACATTTTCCGATATGAAAGCAAGTATTGTGGAAAGGCTGAACCGAACATTAAAATCACGAATGTGGAAAGAGTTTACAGCTAGAGGGACTCACGAATGGATAAATATATTACCAGATATAGTAAAATCATATAATGCGAAACATAGGACGATTGGTATGAAACCAAAAGACGTGAGGAAAAAACATGTAAAAGATATACTGGCTAGGATTAATAAGCGGTCTAAAGTGGTCAAGTATAAACCAAAGTTTAAAGTGGGTGATAGTGTCAGGATAAGTAAGTATAAAAGGGTTTTTACAAAAGGCAACCTTCCCAATTGGACGAATGAAGTTTTTAAAATACACGCAATTAAACCTACAAAACCTGTTACCTATATTTTACAGGACTATAAGGGGGAAATACTAAAAGGTGGGTTTTATGAACAAGAACTGAATCTATCAAAGACTGGCAACGTGTACCTTGTTGAAAAAGTGTTGCAACGCAAGGGGGACAGAGTTAAGGTGCGTTGGTTGGGCTTTGATAAATCACACGATTCATGGGTACAAAAGAGTTCTATAAAATAGTAATACAAATTGAAAGTACTTTCACTTTTTCACAAGATGCGTATTGTAAAACACACCGTACAGATACCAATAAAAAATTTTGATTTTTTTGTTGGTTCAGGTATGAGCATGGAGAAGAGACATGGGACACTTCTTCCAAACACTATACGGTGTATCATTTGTGGACCGTCAAACTGTGGCAAAACAAACGTGCTTTTCAACATGCTTTTCGACCCAAACGGTCTTCGATTTAAAAATGTATATGTTTTTTCAAAATCTCTTTATCAGCCTAAATATAAGTTTCTAGCCAAAACCATGCCCAAGGAAGTTGGGTACTTTGCATTTAACGAAAATGCTAAGGTCCCCCTGCCGAATGATGCTAAACCAAATTCTATTATGATATTTGATGATATAGCATGTGAAAAACATAATAATATTAGAAATTATTTTACCATGGGGCGTCACAATGAAATAGATACATTTTACTTAGGTCAGACGTACAGTCGTATTCCGAAACAGTTGATTAGAGATAACTGTAATTTATTGATAATTTTCAAACAGGATGATATGAATCTTCGGCATATATATTACGATCATGTCAACACAGACATGAAATTTGAAAAGTTTAAAGAAATATGTAGCGTAGCATGGAAAAACAATCATGGGTTTATCGTCATTGATAAAGATAGTGAAATTGATAAGGGGAGATATCGGGTGGGTTTGGACAGTTTTATACAAGACTTATAATGGTGCGCATCTATACGTACTCTGATCTTAAAGGATTTAACAGTAAATTGCATAATGTTAAGTCCAACTTATGCACATTTTACTATCGAGAAAGGAAAAGGTTTTGTGGTAACTATTGCAGTAGGAAGGGTAAACATGGACATCCGTTCAGCCGAAGGTGTTGGAGGCATAGAAAACCCTTGAGTTCAGCATTAACTCCGCCGGTGGTGTTGCTTATGATTTCTGCAAGTGAAAGGATTTATAACCGTGATATTTGGATTCGTTTCTTAAATAAATGTGAAGATAATAAAGTTCCACTGGAGTTGGTTATTTATCATGAAGATATGATTAATTCCACAGTTAGAAATCCCCAGAATTTAATATCTCGATTTAGACCGTTCCCCGACATATTTGGTAGTGTATTACCGTTAAGAAATCTACATGGAAGTATCAATTTTGCTCAAATAGTTTTGAAAATGTTGGACTACGGATGTAAAATACCGCATGCTTCAAGATGTATTGTGCTGACAGAAAGGACTATCCCGATCAGACCACCCCTGGAAATTTATCGTACAGCCATGTCGCTCAATTGCTATATTGATATTAGTTATAATACTGCTTGGGGGCCGATTCCCGATGGTACACCTAGAGGGCCTAGGGGAAAACCGTTTGCAGCTGTCAATAACTACTGTCAAGGCTTATACACGGTTGAGTTTCTGAAACAAGCATTACCGACAGTCCCATCACAATGTGAGAGATTTGGTATAACACAAAATAAAGGTGTATACACCGTATCAAATAGAAAGCTGTTTGAACAGTGGCGAACTTTTACAGGGACCAATCCGTGTGAATTTTGGCTTTTAAATTCTTATCTCATGTATAACAGACGTCATGACAAACCGATGGCAATGTTGAAAAAGTACATGGAGAAAACTGTGGAAAGTGATAAGTATATTGTAACACATGTTTCGGAATGGCGAGATGACGTAAAGAGAGCTTGGGTGTTTAAAAGTTTTACGCGTCCTTATGTGATACCACGATTTGATGCAAGGGAACATAGGTATTTCAGAGGGTTAGATTTTAGTAAGGGGGTTTCACTTTTGGACGTTATCAATTATATCAAAAGATATAAGGAGCGTGCTATGTTTTTCAGACAAGTTGAGATGCCTTAATTTATTTAATATCCATTATTTGTGTTGTAAAAACAGTCGTTATCATGAAGTCGAACAAGAAACATCTAATTTTACGTACAGCCAAGCTCAAAGAGGCTATTCGTCGAAAGTATAACAGTTTCAAGTCGGGCGTTAGTGAAAGTGAAAGGTTTTTCGAAAAGAAATATAAACCAATAATATCAGAAATTAAAAAGGCAGGTCTTACACCTAAAAATGAGTTAACAATTAAAAAAGAAGAACCACATGAGGAGGAGGAGGAGGAGGAGGAATATCACGAAATGGAACAGAACGAGGAGGAGGAAAGTAAAGATTTTAGCCCACCGCCGGATACAAGTCAAATTGACACCCTTCTTTCTACACCACAAGGAAGGAACACTGTTTCAATGTATATAAATGAACAGTTTCAAAACGATTTAACTAAACAGTATATGGACTTATTTATGAGAGACCGTGGTGGTAGAAAAACTATGATCGATCATACATACGGCCCAAGATTTAGTGAAAAAGGAGACTTTCTTATGATTGGAAATAAAAAGTTAGAATTTGATGAAGACGGTTCAATAATTATAGATGGCACTGCCTATGGCGGTACCGAAGGTCTCTACGAACTAATATTCAAAAGAACACCGTATGGGTATGACGAAAATGACCAAGAAATTTATAAGGAAATATTAGAGAAAACTAACGCACATAAGAAAGGCTATAAAAGTACGGCTAATGTTAATAGAAATACTTCCACAAAATAAAAAAGCATTATAGAGAAACTATTTCCAAATACAAAACAAGGCTCGGGAATGCAGTGGAAGTCTCCAGTTTCACGTGACATATTGCACTGGGATGATCCGAACGAACTTGTTGATAGGTTACGTTTACTTGTAATGTCAGCGGAAACGGGGAATAACTCACATAGTAACGAAATTATAAATATTATCGAAGAACTGCAAGAAGGTGGGTATATAAAAGGTTCTGGTAACAACAGATTTAAATCATTGTTAAAATGAACGTGGACAAGTTTGGTCGCTATACCTATACAGGTATGAGCATTGATAAATTCGGGCGTCATACGTCTACGGAAAGACTTAGAGGTCCAAAGGGCGAGGGGTTTAAAATGACAGAAGATAAAAGCGGGTATGCCATAGACAACAAAAGACTAACTAACGTAGCAGATCCGCTTGATGAAAACGATGGAGTGAATTTAAAAACACTGCAAGCACATACAAGTCCTTGTTTGAAATTAATAATAAAAGTGAGTATGACCTAGACAATAAAAGACTAACTAACATAGCAGATCCGCTTCATGAAAATGATGGAGTGAACTTAAAAACTTTGCAGAAACATACAAGTCCTTGTTTGAAATTAAATGATGAAAACGTATTCGATGTTAATGGTAAAAGAATCACTAATGCTATCGATCCTGTAGACAGTAATGATGTTGTAATTAAAAAGTATCTACATTCACGAATACCCATTAAAATAGACCCTTTGAAAAGTAATTCATTTCATCAGTTTACAATTCAGGATGTTGGTCCCCCATTGGCTGGAGGTGATGCGGTTACTTTAAAATATTTCACAGACAATACGCTTGTAAGAAGGGGATATACTTTTAGTGCCAGCAATAAAAGAATAGCGAATCTCGCAAAACCAATTGAATTAGACGACGCTGTTAACAAACAATATCTAAAAACGGCATTGGGTGATTTAGCCTATGTTGTATATAAAGGCATGCACAAAGGTAGATCTTCCATTGTACCGGCTGATGTGTGGAAGCAAAAGGTGTTAGAATCATCATGGGAAGATCTATTTAGCGATAATGCATTGTGGTTAATTACTTAGTAATAAAATGGCAGGGGTTAAGGAAACATCAAACAGTCGAAAGCTAGCTCTCATCACAGGAGGAGGTATTTTAAGTTCTGCCGTCAACAAAGCGATAGATTTGCTACCCATTGAACTTCATATTCCGGGTTATAATTTTTGTGGACCCGGAACTAAATTAAAAAAGAGATTAGCTAGAGGTGATCGAGGAGTAAATCCTTTAGACGAAGCGTGTAAAATTCACGACATTGCCTATTCGAAATTTTCCGACTCGGAAAGGAGACAACAAGCTGATAGAGAGCTTGCAGAACGAGCGTGGCATAGATTTAAGGCAAGGGACGCGAGTTTAGCTGAAAAAGCGGCTGCTTGGACCGTGACAACAGCGATGAAGGCCAAAACAAAGTTTGGTGGTGGGACTAGCAGGAAACGACGACGCTGTGTAAAGAAGCCTGCAAAGAAAGGCAAGGGATTGTACCTAAGACCATATCCAAAGAGAGGAGCTGGTAAAAAGAAAAGAGGCGGAGGTAAAAAAAAAACGTTCATCCCGTTAAAGTCTCTTACTAACCACGAGCTCGAGTACTATGTAAACAAATTAGACGTTCCAAACTTTAGAGGTGTTTTCATGAGAGATACTCTACCCGTTCGTCCGAGAAATTACGAGACAGCTATAGTGAATTTAGATTCTATCAACGGGGCTGGTACACATTGGGTGTGTTATAAAAAACGAGGCAATCGAGTTTTTTATTTTGATAGTTTTGGTAACCTTCGTCCTCCTGTGGAAATACTTAAATATTTCGGACCCTCAGCTGAAATTAGGTATAATTACGATCGACAGCAAAACTTTAACTCAGTTATTTGCGGGCATTTGTGTTTAAAGTTTCTAACCAATGTTTTGCCTTAGCGGTAGCGGTTCCACCATTAGTTGTGAAATTTTCCCTCCTGTTGATGTGAGCGTAGGCAGTTGGGAGATAGGGCTGGTAGACCTGTCTACATATAATTCGATTCCTAACATAGAAAAAGGTGTGAATGATAAATTTTACTATGGCGATAAAGAAATAACCATCCCAAAAGGGTCTTATGAAATTGAAAATTTAGAAGAGGAAATTAAAAAACATGTACATATTAGATTACATGCTAATAATAATACACTTAAGGCAGAGATGAAGTGTGTGGAAGATGTACACTTTGAGAAAGACAATACGATAGCCTCACTTTTGGGGTTTGAACAAAAATTGTACCCTAAGAATAAGCAACATGTATCGACAAACACCGTCAACATTATAAAGGTAAATACAATCAGGGTTGAATGTAATATTGTGCGGGGTTCGTTTCAGAATGGCGTTGAGGGTCATACAATCCACGAATTTCATCCCACTGTCGAGCCAGGGTATAAAATCCTAGTCATACCAAATCCAATCATTTATTTGCCGGTGAACGTCCAGCGGATAAATAACATTTCAATTCAGCTCAAAGATCAGGACGGAAATTTTGTAAATTTTAGGGACGAGATAATATCATTAAGATTACATCTACGAAAGCGGTAGAATGGGTTTAGTATTTAGGCCCGAGACAGATTCAACACCACTCATTGTGCGAAAGGAAACTGAACGATTAACATCGTTCAATATTAAATTTTTAGAGGCTCTAGGGTTTAAAGTGGAAAATGTTCGCCATAGAAAGAACAGCCGAGTATGAAAATACAGTGATAGGGTATGAATACCACACATATAAACCATATGCATCGTGTACATTTAAAAATAATGATGAAATCAGGATATCCGTCAGTCAACAAGATATTATTACTGCTCCATTCGAGAGTACAATATATATTGCGGGTAAAATTACTGCGAAGAAAGGAGACAATGTTGCCACTACTGCATCACTTGTTAACAATGCTATAGCTTATCTTTTTGATGATATCAGATATGAAATTGGGGGCATTGAGGTGGATCATACAAAAAATCCGGGCATAACGACTACAATCAAAGGCCTACTGTCCACTCGTGAAGTTGAAAAGGACATTTTAAAAAACGCCTGTTGGTTAGGTGCCGGGCAAACGTCGCAAACTGATCAATTTAATTTTTCAATACCACTACGTATGCTACTTGGTTTTGCCGAAGATTACAAAAGAATTTTAGTGAACGTCAAGCAAGAACTTATCTTGTTGAGGTCAGCCTCTGACCTTAACGCTATAATTTCTGCTGACGCAACATCTTGTGAAATAGAAATAACAAGTTTATACTGGCGGATGCCTCACGTATCGGTTGTAGATACTTTTCGTTTAAAACTTTTGCGAATGATTGAAAAAGACACACCTGTTCATTTACCATTTCGATCTTGGGAACTCCATGAATTCCCCATCCTCCCGCAAAACACTCGTCAGTCTTGGACTGTCAAATCTACGTCACAAATTGAAAAACCACGCTATGTTGTACTAGCGTTTCAAACAGATAGAAAAAATCAGATGAAAAAAGATATGTCAGTTTTTGATCACTGTGACTTGACCAATGTGAAACTATACTTAAACTCACAATACTATCCTTATGACAATATCCATGGTGACATGGCATTATTTTACGAGATGTTTTCGAGATTTCAAAAATCTTACTATGGTAGCGATACATATCCTTGTGTCGATTTAACAACATTTAAAGATAAAACTTCTTTGTACGTGATTGATTGTTCGAAACAAAATGATACAATCAAGTCTGGACCTGTTGATGTGAGACTGGAATTTGAAGCTAAAGAAAATTTTAAAGATAAAACCACAGCTTACTGTCTAATCTTACATGACTCACATCTAATATACACTTTACTCACAGGAACAGTAAAAAAAGTTATGTAAAATATTCTATGGTGGGGGGTCGTGGTAAAAAGAAACACCTTGAGTAAAATTACTCAGACTAAAACATGGATCCGTACGGTAAGGTTGTCCCTTCTGTCTCCTCTGACAACAGAGTAGCTTGTGTATTTTTAACACTTGTAAGAGATAATTCAGTTGTCGGGCAAATTGAATATGATGGAACACCGTTAGTTTTAGATGTGGAATCAAATGGAAATTTTAACACAATTCTGGTAGAACCTCTTACAGTCGGTGATTTAGAACAAACTGGCGTATCCAGTGACCTTGAAAAGGTGGATTTTTTCGATAAAAACGAATGGATTGAATTTGACTTTTACATTAATGGGGAATACAATGAGGATAACAATGACTATGTATCGCTAAAGGATTTTTACATAAATGGGGATGATGTTGATGAAGAAGAAGAAGAAGATTTTAATGTCATCCCGTTACTACCAGACACAGAACGAGTAAAAGTATATTCCGAGGGGGAGGGGGAATATTTGTGTGATGAAGGGGAGGAGCAGTGAGTGTAATTATGTGTAATTGTGTAAATAGTTCAGTTGTAGCCATGGAGTCGACCAGTGAAGAGGTGCGTGGTGAAACTTTGGCAGTTGAGGTAAGTATGGACACAGACCTAATTCGTTTTCCTCGGCGTAAGGAACCAATTGATATTTTAAATGGTATTTTTTTTGAAAACTGTTCACTTTTTAAACACTGAACTAACCAAATGCGTGATTATTGGTATTTTTAAAAATAGGGGAACAAGTTTAGGTATTTTATTTAAAGGGCGTAAAGGGTCAACATTTTGGTCTTTAGATGCATTCAATCAGTTTTTACCACGATTCAATGAAATTACAAATGCATTGGGAAATAAAACCAAGTTTTATGTGAATCTCGATGGAGGGGAGGATATTAAAGTGAAAAATATTTTTGGCAAATCTTGTGTATTCCTCTATGATGGGGAGCATACTTTAACCCTTGATCAAAGTGAGTGGGTTCAGTTTTTGAGTTACCTTCCTATCGTGCACAGGGCCATTAACGAGTTATTTTACAACGAACTTTTTATTCAACAGTACATTCATGACATTATTACAGGTTCGGAGGACGTGTTGAAACCTGAAAGTCTGCCCAGTCTCATTGCCGACCGTTTACTGGACGAGGTGCAAAGGTCAAAAAATGGAGGCGGTAGTTGAGTTTCATGGTTTCAAAGATAACGAAAATCGTTTTATTATTAAAGAACTGTCTATTGTCGGAAAATATATACAGAGTCAGATAATATTCCAGACTCCGTATTATTTTCATAATTTAAATTCAAAAATGCAACGAACCGCTCGTTGGCTTTCTCGTCATTTCCATCACATGAGATGGGATGACCCTGGTGTCCCGTATGACGAACAAATTATTCGTGATTTGTGTAGACCTTTTGAAACTATCTACACCAACGGTCTTGAAAAGTGCGAGTTTTTACGCGAGTTTCACCACGATGTCAGGGAAATAACTTGGAATCGTAGTGAATCGTGTGAAGTGCACTGTCTAATACCTAAACACAGGAATTGTGACACAAAGTGTGCACTACAAAGTGCCGTGTCCTTTCAACAGCATCTATAAAACCAGAAGTATTAATTAATTTTGTTCATTCACAATGGAGTCTGCGTGGCAGTTACTTTCAAAGGAGCCGAAAGCTCCCATCGGTGTGATGACAGACAGTTTTATTATGAAATTTGATCGGTTTTTAGATTGGAATTTGCTTTCCGAGTATTATGATTTCTCTCTTGATATGCTGAGAACATATTTCCACAAAGTCACGTGGGCAAAGATATTACGTAAGAAATTATTTTCCGAAATCTTCCTTAGAGAAATGGCACTCAGCTTTGACAGTGCAGCCTGGGAAGTTCTCAGCAGATATCAGTTTCTATCAGAACAATTTATTCATGACTTTTCTGATAAGGTTGACTGGGACAACATCGCTTTGTATCAAAATGTTAGTGGCAAATTCCTAACCGATCACAAGTATATGGAAAATGAATAAATCTCCACCGGTGGTTAGTAAAGGGGCGGGGGTGCTCGGCATTCGGTTGAGGGCTCACCCGTGATGGCTTGAACGGACCTGTGGAGATTTGTAAATAGTTGTAAGTAGTATACCTCACCACTGGTGTTTAGTAAAGGGGCGGGGGTGCTCGGCATTCGGCTGAGGGCTCACCCGTGATGGCTTGAACGGACTGGTGGAAGGTTGTAAATCAATGTACATAGTATACCACTGAGGGTGTTTAGTAAAGGGGCGGGTGTGCTCGGCATTCGGTTGAGGGCTCACCCGTGATGACTTGAACGGATCATCAGTGGTCGTTAAATAGATTTAAGTAGCATACTTCCGCGGGTGACTGGGAGACTGACCCGGCCCACGGAGGTTTTAAAAACTCCATTGTGTTACAGGGAGGTAGCAATTTGGTTTTTGGTTTGGCTACCACCGTAAGTGGGCGTTGTTGGGGCCCCTTACCCCAGAGGCTAGGACTCCTGGTGATGCTCTGGGTTAACAAAAAGAACGCGCCGAGACCCGTACAGCCTGACCTATATGGTCTACTGTGGTGTGGAAACTTGGGTCAACTTTTTTACCACTTCCAAGTAATCTACTTTTAAATGCAACTGTCACCCCGGAGGTTATGACTATACGATTAACAAACCAACTAAGATTTGTACAATGCTTTGGAAACTTGGGTCAATAGGGTCAGCGATAACGTGTGTAAAACTGTTATATAAATACGAGCTTTGTGCATCCACTATCAGTCATGAAGCTAGTAATTCTCCTAGCAATCATTGCTCATGTTTCATGCACGCCTCCAGATAGAAATGTAAGTAGATCAACTGTGTGTGTGTGTGTGTGTGTGTGTGTGTGTGTGTATGTGTGTGTGTGTGTGTGTGTGTGTGTGTGTGTGTGTGTGTGTGTGTGTGTGTGTGTGTGTGTGTGTGTGTGTGTGTGTGTGTGTGTGTGTGTTTACAATACAATAATTATTTCCTTATAGATTTACAGAATGTTCTCGTCGGACGAGGAGCTTTTGACGGCTGTTGAAAGGGCTGAAGGGCTTCAAACATCAACCCCGGGAAGAAATCGTCTTAATCTTCCAAGGGTCTACGGTTCCAGCAGGGAAGAGCTTGATGACCAATTAAGGAGAACACCTGGTGCTAATCGCCGTGTTCGCCCTGTCACCCCTCGCCCTCCACTATCAGAACTATCCACAGAAACAAGACATGGGGGATCCATCATGCGAAACATTCAAACAAATAATGTAAGTAATTTTTCAAAAGACCACTGCTTTTTTTTAATTCTATCCATATTTAACATTTTTATTTACAATTTATCAATATTGTTACAGTTGAGAACTCCGGACCATCAAGAATTAATGGAACATTCAACTGGTTCTGCATCACCACACCATAGACAGAATCAACCATCGCCGGATCCATTCCAGTTTCTTCCTCGTCGACAAAGATTAAACGAGCCTATAGTAAGTATAAGTAAAACTAAATATTTTATATGATATATAAATTAACTTTTTATATAGTAATTTAAAATTATTATATTACAGGCAAGAGGGGTAACTTTTAACGAGTCAAACAATCAATCTCAACAAAGGCTTCTCCATTCTCCTGGCAGAAATCCAACCCATCACGTTTCTGAGGAGTTTCCACCACGCCGAAGACTATTTCAATTTTCCTCACCGGTGGGTTACAATAATTCCGCATGTGTACAACTATGTTTAATTGTTATTTATTGTTTCATTAACATTACTATTTTATGTTTTACAGCATGAAAATAATATTCAAAGACAGTCTGAAAGGGTTGAATGTCAAAACAGACAACGTCTGACTGGAGCCTGTCGTCTTTGTTTGAGTACCATTGACAACACCATGGGTGGCAGCATCCTCGCAGTTCTACTACACGCTGAATGTATACGTGTTGACAGTTTGATACAAGTAAGTATATTGTTAAATAATTGTGTGTGTGTGTGTGTGTGTGTGTGTGTGTGTGTGTGTGTGTGTGTGTGTGTGTGTGTGTGTGTGTGTGTGTGTGTGTGTGTGTGTGTGTGTGTGTGTGTGTGTGTGTGTGTGTGTTTTAACTCACAAACTAATACAATTTTTACTTTTCAGAGTGAAGCTGCTTTGTTCCCTCAGTGGCAATCATAGGAGGTCATCGACATTCTCTTAGAGTGGATGCTAGAATTAGCAGGGACATTGGGGATGCTAAATTACTTTTTTGTAGAAACAAATGATGAACAGCGTCTCGCCCTAGCCCCGACAATATGGCGGGATCTGTATAATCGTATAAGTAGGCCCCTCGGTGCTTGTAGCGAAAGGATGGCTCGTCTGGCTGAAAGCCATGGGGTGATTCCATTTAACCCGCTTCCCACGCAAATGCGAGCCGAACAACCTGAAACGGACACAAATGTATGCAGGGTTTGTCTGGACCGTCGACCGACGATTGTTTTGCGCTCTTGCGGTCATGTATTTTGTCCCATGTGTGCTTTCCGCATCCATAGATGTCCTGTGTGTAGGGAAACTGCGCTAGGCAGATTACGATTATTTTTTTTAAGTAGTAATCAATCAAAAACATATAGTAAACATTTAGCTAAATTACGTAACCAGAAGCAATTGTGGTGGGGAGCCTGACCGCCGGTATAAAAGCCCTGCTGCACAGCATGGAATCAGTCTGCTCTCAGCTCTACTCCTGACGAGTCACCGCTACTAGACACCTACATATAACCGTGAGTACATAAGAGTTTTAGTTAGTGCTATGATGCAAGAGCTATATTACGTAACAGACAGATGTGACAAACATGGCCTTTTGCTCGATAATTTCATTGTCTGATAGACTTTTTGTACTAGCCATATTTATTGCTAGTTTAATTTTCATTTATATAATGCGAGTTACTGAAATATCTGCATTAGAAAGACTTCACAAGTAAACATCTTTAAAATCTAATGGTAGGTTATAATTTCTCTCTCTCTCTCTCTCTCTCTCTCTCTCTCTCTCTCTCTCTCTCTCTCTCTCTCTCTCTCTCTCTCTCTCTCTCTCTCTCTCTGTGTGTGTGTGTGTGTGTGTGTGTGTGTGTGTGTGTGTGTGTGTGTGTGTGTGTGTGTGTGTGTGTGTGTGTGTGTGTGTGTGTGTGTGTTTAACCGTTTTTAATAATGTTGTGTTTTATAGATGTCGCTCGACGCAAAGCTAGTTGCTCTCAGCAAAAGCCAGGAGACAATTCAACTTAAAGACCTCGTTGGACGCCCGGAGGTTTTGATCGTCGGAGCCCGACGAGTCACTACACGCTTCGGGAGGATGGCTGTCGTCTTGGAGATCCAGGATAACGACATGAAGACATCGGTGTTCCTGCCGAACAAGTACAACGAGGCCTTAGAAGACAGCGATCTGGAAATAATGGTCAATGAAGGATACAAGATGCATGTAACTGAAAGCCCCTCAGGCTCCGCACCTAATGTTTGTATTTTTAAATAGATTTTAATAAATCATCTATGTTAAACACAAAATATGTTCTCATTTACCCTTGTCTACTTTTGTTCTAAGCAACATCCAGCTGAAGACTCAAGGTGAAAACGACTCAAATATACCAGGTTATTTCAGAAAGCTAAAACAAGCAAATATTACAAAAAACAAGGTCTCTATCTTAATTCGTTTACAGTCTGTCAGTCTGTAAGTCATTTTCAATTAATCATTATGTATGAAAAATATTTTCATCCAATATGATAATAGTTGATGATAAGAAAGTTAAAAATGATGTATTTTCGACACAACGATTTAAATGGTCTCATTGATCCTGTAAATAGATATTCTAAAATATTAGATTTTGTTAATTTATTTAATATTGTGTGTAGGGAACTAGCCGAATCTTAATGAATTGTCAGAATCACACCCATGTGAGCAAATCTACATTATAAACCCTTTGGCTTTCTATCTGTGAAAGAATTTCCCTTAATTCCTCTGAAAATTGTTCAGTACATGAGTCTTCTGAAAGGAAGGAATTAAAGTATATTTGTTGAGAGGCAGTTTCAGTGGCTTTTCGCAGGCCTCTTCCCTTTGGGTACGACTAGGCATGGATCAAACATGGACCTCTCCACTGTGTGTCGTCATGTCTTAAGTCATACAGACCACCTTCGACACTACCGACACACTCACTTCAGAGCATATCTATCCTCAACAACACTCCTATACACCCATCATAATGATTTAAAAGGGAACTTTGTTAAAAAAGCATTCTCCTTGTTCGCGTTAAAAAATAACCATACCTTAAAAAAATCATCGAGCAAAAAATACACAATTGTACAGTATAATTAATTACAATTTACAATTCATAATTAATGAATATATCAACTACAATCACATGACGCACACACACAAAATAGAGCTCACAATGGAGTATACTGAGGTGAAACCTGCAGTTGTCCACATTGTTACACAGAATTAATTTTAGGTTACGCGGCATATAGATCCCTTGCTGTAGAGGATTTGCTGTTACCCCTAAAGAGACGCAGGTTTATCTTATTAAGTAAGCACTGCGGTACTTTGAGGAAGCCATGTTTGGTTAGGATTGGAAGCTTCAAACTTTCTGAGTCACTCTTGCAAATTCCGACAGTCTACTACTCTGTGTTGGTAGACAGTGATTCAGAAATCAGTCATTTATTTGCCATTTGCATACAAATATGCATTAGCAATTGTCAGGTACAATTATAATCGCAGAGAGGCTACGGTCAGGAGTAGGCTACACTCAGTTAGCTAAGAATCATTTCCGGCTTTGGAAACTATTTTTTACCAAGTTAACAAACAGTAAAAAATAAACTTTACAGAGAAAAATTCATAAAATCTTAACAAGAGTCAAAAAGAGAGAAAATGCAGTGATATTTAAATTATTTTACCAAATTGTATTTGATTATTGATAATTACAGTTGCTTGGTTGCTGACGTCTTATCTAAGCAATAGAAAGCAACAAACTTCAGTTAACTTCACTTTAGATTCTGGTTCAAAAAAAACTTTTCAATCTCAAGTTGCAGATATCGCTTTAGGAGTCCCTCAAGGCTCTATTTTAGGTCCAGTCCTCTTTTTAATATATGTAAATGACATTTCCAGTTCCGTACCTCAGAATTCTTTGACAATTTTCGCAGACGATACTTCCCTATTTATTCGAAATAAAAATCTCTTTGAATTGGAAAGAGAGACGTTTGGCCAGCTCGGCGCTCTTTCCCAGTACTTCTCTGCAATCAATTTGAATATAAATTCCAAGAAAACCAATTACATGTTCATTGCCACTTCTCAGAAAAAAAGAAATCTAGCTAGGGCCGGCTCATTCTCACCTTCTGTGCTTTTGGATGAAGAGGTTCTTGAGGAATCCAACTTTGTCGACTATCTGGGAGTGAGGTTGGACGAAGGTCTCAGATGGGGGGAGCATGTTGATAAGTTAGCTTCAACTTTAACTTCAAATCTCTTTGTTTTAAGAAAAATAGTAGTCTTTAATAATTTACCTCTGTCTAAACTAGTATATTTTAGTCTAATTGAAAGTCATTTAAGATACTCAATAGTGCTTTGGGGCATGTCAAGCAAGGCAAATTTAAACCGCATTTTCATTTTACAAAAAAAAGCAATCAGATGTATCTCTAGACTTAGGCCTAGAGACTCCTGTAGAGACAAGTTTACGGAGCTGCAAATTTTAACTGTTCCTTCTCTTTTTATATTTGAAGCAGTTCTATATGTAAAAGCCAACAATCTGATACAGCCTCATGTTCATCATTATTTCACTAGAAACCACAATGTTAATCATGCAACCCAACATAGTTTAAGACTGTTTGAGACCAAACCTAGTTATACCGGTACCAAGTTTTTTTCGAAGCTTCCAAGACATATTCAAGAAATTGAGGATTTTAATACATTTAAGAGAGAACTGAAGGAACATCTGCTCAACATGTGCTACTATGAGCTACCTGATTTTTCCTAAAAACCTTTTCCGTACCCTACTTAGCACTACCTTAACCCAAACCCAAACACCTGGTTGGACAAGGCCAAATTCGGCTGCCTACATTATGACGGGTCCCATGCCTCATCGGGTCTCTACGGGACAGACTGCGGAGGTAACAGGTAACAGGTACAGGTGGTCATGTTAAATTTTGCCGACACGTAGTTCAACAAAATTTTTTTTTAGCTGAGGAGAAATATTTTAACATACTGTATTCTATTGGGGTTTTAAACATTACTATCAAAATAAAAAGAATATTACAAAATAATTGTGTATATAATATATATTTTTTATATTTATATATATTTTAATATATATATATATATATATATATATATATATATATATATATATATATATATACCCAGTAAAAAACCTCCTCTACTCTTTAGGAATCTAGTCTGGATTGTTTGTCACATTACATCAGGCTAGGCCTAAATTAGCCTAAGCCCATTTATGCTCCCTCCTAGACCAGCCAGCGCTTGGCGGTCCAGATCAGTATTTTTTCTAAGGAGGAGGCCCCGGACGCACTGTGACAAAGAATCCCATAAGCCTTCATCCTCCAAGATCTTTTCGTAGACCGAGTCCACAGAAAATGCACCAAAATTTTTGTGGTCTCCAGGCGGGGCCCTTCCCAGCGGGAGTAGCGGAAAAAGGTGTGCTCCGCATAATCGGGAACGCCCGCGCAATAAATGCAGTCCGGTGAACCGATTTCCCATCGCATACAGGTACGACTGAAAATAGCCGTGACCTGTCAGGAATTGGGTCAGGTAGAAGTCAACATGCCGTCTTTCCACCCTTGGTTGGACCTGCTTGATAAGTCCATCGTTCTCGGGTGTCGTGCTCAAAGCTGTGTTGCCTCTACTAGGAAGTTCGGGAGCGCTCTTTTGTTCTTGCCGTGTCCTTGCCGATCTCGCCATGTCCCTGATAAATCGCCTTCCCCAGGCCTGCCAAGAGCTTGACATGGATGACTCCGGCGACAACCAGGACGGCAGGGTCAGACACTGTCCGGTAGGCGGAACAAACCGGGAGCGCCGCTTAACACTGAAAACGGGCGAATTGCAACCTGTATAACTCTTTATCTAGAGCGTTTGCTCACACCTCTGCTTTATAAAGAAGCACGGACTGGACCGCTGACATCAATAGAAGTCTTCTGCTGGGTCTGGGACCTCTGACATTGGCCATCAGCCTACTAAGGGAAGTGACTCCCTTAGCGTAACAAGAAGCACTATTCGGCGGGAGAAATGGTTGTGGCTCTAGGGTCTCTCCACAGCTCTCTGGACTTCGGTGATAGCGTCGATCGTTGACCGTCCCTTTCTGCAGCCATACTGACGGGGCATAAGTCCCCGGCACCTTCCACGGCAGAAGTCAGACGGGAATTAATCAGCTTCTCGAACAGTTTCATAGCCGTGTCCAACATGCAAAGAGGCCTGTAGGACGACGTCAGCTCGGGATCACCTTTTCCCTTGCCGATCAGTACAAGCCTGGTGGTTTTCCAGGGAGCCAGAAACACCCCTTCTACCAAACAGGAGTTATACATTATCAACAACAAGTTACCAAGTTATCAACATTAAACGACAAGTACATCCTCTTAACAGGGTTAATTGTAAAAACTTTCTTTAAAGCCTCGCTGTGCATCCCGTCCAGCCCGGGAGACTTTTTGTCCTTCAGAGAGAGAACGGAGGTTTCCAGCTCCTCAACTGTGAAGAGTGGTTGTTCAGGAAATAACGCAGTGACGATCCTTCAGATGGTGGTGCCCTCCATGATGGAAGGTTGAGAGCGGGCGCCGAGTTTTTGTGTTACAAGTTTGTAACCCAGACCTCACGGGTCAGAGTCAACGTCGTCACAAAATCTCCTCCAGCTGTTCCCCTTGCTCCTATTGATGGCCTGGTGGAAAGATTTTCTCGCAGCTTTATAGGCCTCCGACTTACGAACTCTGTCTGCGGGAATCCTCGCTCTTGTAGCGGTTGGTCTAGTTCTCTGATTCATCTGTGCACATTTAATATTTTTAATCAATTTTAAGCTATAAGTGTCTGAATTTGATCAACTTTGAACCACTATATCTTAATATGGATTCAAAATACAAACAAAATCAAAAGGGTTTCAATAGTCCAGGTCTTAAGATTTCATTAAAAACCCCTCTCACTTTTACTTAAATTAAAGACACTAAACGGAAGCGGGTGAAGCACTGCATGAAGGGCTGAAAGGAGTGCTTTCACATCCTCTTAACAGTAACAACAACCCAAAATGTGTTTTAAAAGATTATGTCAATAATGAACATTGATTTGAAACTATTATACAGTATATTTTGTAAAAATACAAAATGTACCGTACTACATTTTCAAATCAGTATTCATAATTCACATAATCTTTAAAGACACATTTTGGGTTGTTGTTACTGTTAAGAGTATGTGAAAGCACTCTTTTCAGCCCTTCATGCAGTGCCTCATCCGTTTCCATTTAGTTCCTTTATTTGAGGTAAAAGTGAGAGAAGTTTTAAATGAAAGCTAAAGAACTGGGCTAAAGAATTGGAATCGTTTTCGGTTTTTTTATAAATATTTTGACTCCATATTAAGTCCTAATGGTTCATAGTTGATGAACTTCAGACAGTTTTAACTTAAAATGAATTTAAAATATAAAATATCCACAAGTGAATCAAATAACCCGTCTTTCTTTTATTTAAAACCTCTTCAAATTTTATCCAAATAATTTAAGTCTAACTAATTAGTCAAGTAAATAATTAATGGATATGAATAATTAAGGATATCAGATATTTGGTTCTAAAGCTGATTAAATAAATTGATCAAAAATATAATTGGATAAGTCTATAAATATATATTTTTAATCTACTAATAATTCTTTAATTTGACTTATTGACAACTCAACCAGAATATATTCACAGTCTAAATGTATAAACGTGGTGGAATGTTTGATGTATCCAAGCCTTAACGAACACGGTTACCCAACGGCTCTGAAATGCTAACATTATATAAGTTAAACCTACTTGTCTACGTGCAAAGCTTCTTCTCTTGTTTCACAGGAATTATTTGTATACGTAACACAAATGTTTTAATTCTTCACAGATGTGTCAAAGTTGTACTTTGTCGTACTTGTATTAAAATAACCTAAATTTTTTCTGACTTGGAATAAATACCTTCATAGAAGTTATATTTTAAAGAAGGATTTTCATAAACTAGTGTTTTAAAACGTAAGGCAATTTATTACTAACAACTAACTGTAATATTTTTTGTTATTTACAAATTATATGCTTTGGAATTATACTTGTATAGTATTGAAGCACTGAAGTTTAAAAAGGCTACAATTCGCAAGCATTAATTCAATTTCATATCAGTATAGTTTTGCTCAGGATTATTTGTTAGGAGCTTACCTCTTAAGACACAATTGAACAAAATAAACAAGAAAAATATTAGTAAACTAGCAGTTACCCGGCGCGCGTTGCTGCGCTCAAATTAAGTTGTTTACATAAATAAAGCTATTTTAATATGACAAAAAAAAGATAAGTTAAGTTTTTTAATATAACAAAAAAAGTCAATGGCATAGAAAGTAAGTATATTAATATTACTGTAAGGCCAAAGAATAAACAGGCATTTTGCAAATTTAAACCCAGAATAGTCAAAGTTTTCCTCTTATCTTATTAATCGTATTTGCAAATGCAAGAGCACCTATAAGCAAAGAGGCACGACCATGTCAAATTTCAACCCCCGAGGCCCTAAATTAATTTTAAAATCCAGTGGAGCACAGCCCTACTAAGAAATTTATTTGCAAAACCATTCTTGGTGAGTACCTATGAGCAAAGAGGCATGTCCAAGTAAAATTTCAACCATGGTGGCCTTAAAGTAATTTAAAGTCCAGTGGGCCGGAGCCCCAAAGAGCTTAAAAATTATATTTGCAAAACCGTTTCCTAGTGAGTAGCTATGAACAAAAAGAATCGTACATCAAATTTCAACCCCGGTGGCCCTAAAGTAATTTTAAAGTCCAGTGTGGCGGAGCCCTAAAGTGCTTAAAAACGATATGTGCAAAACCGTTTCTTAGTGAGCACCTATGAACAAAAAGAATCATCTATATATAATTTCAACCCCGGTGGCCCTAGAGTGATTTTAAAGTCCAGTGGGGCGGAGCTCTAAAGATCTTAAAAAACTATATTTGCAAAACTGTTTCTTAGTAAGCACCTAAGAGTAAAGAGAATCGTCTGTCAAATTTCAACCCCGGTGGCCCTAAAGTAATTTCGAAGCCCAGTGGGGCGGAGCCCTAAAGAACTTCAAAAACTATATTTGCAAAACCGTTTCTTGGTGAATACCTATGAGCAAAGAGGCACGTCCATGTTAAATTTCAACCCTGGTGGCCCTGAAGTAATTTCGAAGTCCAATGGGGCAGAGCCCTAAAAAGCTTCAAAAACTATATTTGCAAAATTGTTTCTTAGTGAGTACCTATGGGTAAAGAGCATCGTCCATCAAATTTCAACCCCGGTGGCCCTAATGTAATTTTGAAGTCCAGTGGGGTGGAGCCCTAAAGAGCTTAAAAAACTATATTTGCAAAACCGTTTCCTAGTGAGTACCTATTAGCAAAGAGAATCGTCTATGTCAAATTTCAGCTCCGGAGGTCCTAAAGTAATTTCAATGTCCAGTCAGGCGGAGCCCTAAAGTGCTTAAAAAACTATATTTGCAAAATCGTTTCTTAGTGTGTACCTATGGGTAAAGAGAATCGTCCATCAAATTTCAACCCCGGTGGCCCTAAAGTAATTTTGAAGTCCAGTGGGGTGGAGCCCTAAAGAGCTTAAAAAACTATATTTGCAAAACCGTTTCCTAGTGAGTACCTATTAGCAAAGAGAATCGTCCATGTCAAATTTCAGCTCCGGAGGTCCTAAAGTAATTTCAATGTCCAGTCAGGCGGAGCCCTAAAGTGCTTAAAAAACTATATTTGCAAAATCGTTTCTTAGTGTGTACCTATGGGTAAAGAGAATCGTCCATCAAATTTCAACCCCGGTGGCCCTAAGGTAATTTTGAAGTCCAGTGGGGTGGAGCCCTAAAGAGCTTAAAAAACTATATTTGCAAAACCTATGGACCTATGGTGCACCTATGTACAAAGACAATCGTCCATGTCAAATTTCACCACCTGTAGGCTTTTAGTGTAATTGTGAGCTTCCGTAGAGCGGAGCCATAAAGACAACACAAACATCAACATTGTACCTCCCACCTGGTTACTTCTATGATTATAAGCATCTGCTTGAATGAAACTTTCAATTTTTTTAATTACAGCAGTTCATTTTGTAAACACAAAATTTTTAAAACCTGACACTGCACCATTGTATGCCCTCTGGGTCAGAGCCCTTTGGACAGATTTGCACCAAACTTCACACAAACCATCCTCGAATAATGCTTACTAATGTCTGAAAGTTTGATTACAATCTGTTGAGCGGTTTCGGAGTCTATAGGCAACAAACATATATATTTTTATATATATATATATACAAATATATATACATACTTCCTCTTTTATAGATATAGATGAAGAATTTAAATCCTTTAGACCATTGCGGGAAGTGCTCCAGAAAAAAGAATACGAGAGTTGGTGTAAGTTGCCTTACAAAGGACGAGGTTTCTGCCTATTTGAGGAATGCCCAGTCGAAAATATTGAACTACATAAAACGAAAGAGCTGTCGGTCTCCCAATACAAAGAGGCTTTAAAACTGATTTTTGACGTTTTTCCTACCAGGATGAACCGGGGCAGATCCAAGAATGGCAACCAGTGCAGGCGTTGTTCCAGCACTGAGACATATGTCCCTGAAACACTGCCACACATTCTTGGATTCTGCCCTTTTGGCGAGCTTCTGCGAAATCAACGACATCATGCTGCAAGAACTATTGTAGCTGATGCGTTCAGGAAGAAAAACTTTGAAGTACAGTATATGAAATAGTGAGCGTAATATCAAGCGAAGGCCCTCAAAGGAGAATTGACATAATGGTCATAGACCGAAGTAAAAAAGAAGGGTATATATTGGATCCCACCATCCGCTTTGAAGTTAAGAAGGAACAACCAATGTAAGTAAATGAAGAAAAGAAGCAGATTTATAACCCCACAAAAGATTATTATAAAGAAAAATACAAACTCCAGGAGGTTAATGTTATAGGACTGTTTCTAGGATCTAGGGGAACAATCTCAATTTTTTTATCAAATTTTGTAAAAATTTTAAAATTGACAAGAACATACATAAAACTTTAGCTATAACAATACTGAAAAATTCAAAATACTGCACAACCATTTATACAGCAACAATTAATGAATACAAGTTACAGCAAGAGAAATTTAATTTATATAAAATTATATTTGTATGTTATCTTTTGTACAATACGTGCAGCTTCCATCGGGAAGAAAGTGTTAATTTATTTCAATACATTATCTTTATATATTATGGATGTGAAAAAAACATAATAAACATTTTGGAGATAATATTGAGAGCGTTATATATTAATAAATATTAATAAAAAAAAAATCGAAAATACGACACGAAATACAATTGACTATGGTTGATTATTCACTTAGTTGAAAAATACTTTAAACATTGAAATATTAAATGTCTAACTTGTTGAACAGTTTGCACAGCAGTGTGCGACACTATCACGTGACTGATGATCCCCAGGGCCGGAACTTATGATTGTGTTTCTGCCCTGTTGGGGTGGCAGCATTGCGAAACACATGTCATTGAAGGCAACATATTGATCCAGCATGATGGTATACATTGCATGATTCATAATTAAATAGTTAACCTAAATGCTGGTAACCATCGATAAATTAAAAAATACGAGTTACAAAATAAAGTTACAAAATGATTGATTTCTTTAAGTGACAATGAAGTAAAAAAATAGTTACTTAAAAAGGTAAAAAAATTAATATTTTTACATTGCGTTTTATAACTAAATAAATGCCAATTAATTAACATTTTCGTGTAAAGTACATGTTAGCGGTGGTTTTGAATAGTGGAGGATGAAAAGGGTGTAAGTATTCAAAGGGTAAGATACTCGAATAGATATCTTACGAGAATTAAATGTCAAAATAAACTTTTGGAGTTGCTCTGTAGATAGGGTGTTGGGTAATAGAGAGTTTTTGCAACATACGGTAAATCTTACGGTAAACACTAATTGCTATTTTTAAAATGGCAAATTTACATATATTACGTTCCACAGAATAGGTCAACTGTATGAATGCTGTTTTAAGGTTACTATTGATCACTTTTCAACGAGCTTTTGTATCTTCAAGCAGCAAAAGTAGGCCTACCTGAATCCGCAATTATTTAAATAGCGTTTAGCGTTTACCGTATACATTTACCGTATGTGCAAAAGATTTTTAATGATTAATTCGTATGTTCAATTATAAACATTTTACTAATGTGCACAGTAAATAACAATATGGATATTGTATAAATACTTGAATATATTTCCCAGTGCAATCTTTTGTTTGTATTATTTATGAGCAAATATAACCAAATCGCTCACAGTTCTCAAAATTCCCCATCAGGGGCTTCTTAAATGTTTTCGTCTATCTATCTTTGTCTTAGGTAATTTGCAAGTCATTGTCTTAAAACATTATCGTTCAGAAAATTACATCAATTAGATTAAACGGAAAAACGTATAAAAACGTATTAAAAACTATAAAAACATATTCGTTTTCTTAAGTAGTTTTCTAAGTTTAAAAGGCATCAACAATAACTTCATCCATATTCCTTATAATGTATGTTTTACAGATTGGGGTTTTTCATATTTGTACAACATTAGTTAATTGTAAGACATTGGTAGGCAAAACAACATCAAATCTACACTTACTTTCAGAGATTCTCTTGATTGTTTCAAGTTCAATTCTGGGTATTCTTAAATTTCCCAAAGTTCTTAAATTTTTAAAGTGGTAAGTAATCAATGTACAACTCTTTTTGATTTGAAATCCAATTAGTACCGTCTGTTGTTATGTTTCGTATTATTCAATATTTGTAAATAAAATACAACGAAACAAAGTTGTGGGTTCCATATGATTACTTATATTAAATTTAGAAAGGTATAACTTTTTTTTATGTTTAAGGACTATTAATTAGCAGGTAATGTAGGTATTTATTTGTAAGGGCATCATATCTAAAAAATAGTTGTTTTCCATTATTAGTTTTGCATTAAACATTTAGTTGTGGAACTAGAGAAATACCAAATTTACTTATGGAACAGGTTTTTAAATTACTGAACACTACTTTTCGATTGGTTGAAAAAGTCTCTTTCAAGAAAACATCACATCTTCAAAAGGAATCGCCATTTTTGTTTAAAATAAATAACATGTCTGAAAATACAACAAAAGTATGTTTCTTATACAGCATTTCAATTGTCACGGATGATTTGAAGTCAAACACAGCTGCAACGTGTATTGTTAAGTTAAATGTGATTTTTTTATTTGTAGGCCTACATCATGTTATTTAAAGAACACCGATTTTACACGTAAAATAAATACATTTTATATTTGAATTATAAATCAACCATATTGGTAGTTAATACAAAGATGGTGTACTGAAGGCCTTAAAGCAACGAGTGACACGAATGTTCTAAAAGGCTGAATACAATCGTCCAATCGTACACCTTTTTTAAGATTTACAGAAATGATATTTCACAAAAAAACATATTGTGCCATTATGGGTAAACCGGCAACGCTCTATCGATTTAAAACGATTATGATGTACAGGGTGTACGAGAAGTAACCTACTCAAAAGTCACCAATTTTAAATGTAAGCACCCACTTACTATGGCATTTTTTTATTCTAGATGTAATTTTAAGGTATCTTCACATTTTAGTTTGTATCCCTAACCCTAACAATTCAGCAGATAATGGCGTTTAAAGTTTAGTTTTTTCCATAAGAATAGCATAGGGTAAAATTTCCCATACAATATCCCTGTAACTTCATCGTTAAACAAACTTGTATAAGCATGAAAATATCTCAGAACTCCATTTTAAATCATACTAGTGCACGTGTGTTGCTCGACATCGAGCAATTTATTTTGATACAATACAAAAGCTACATTCAGTTCTAAATCAATGAAATCCGACCAATCCAATATTGTGAATATCAGTAATCACAAAAAACCACAGCTGTACGTAAACAGATGTTTAAAACGCTCAAACCAATCTCAATGTTATTCTAATGGGGGAAATTTAATTTGTGGATAGCGCCCTTATTTTGAATCCGATTCTCAAAAATGTTTGGCGGAAACAACTACTGACCAAGTCCTATCCAACGGCACCAAAAACTTGAAAATCGGTTAAGAATTGTAGGAGGAGTTCTCAACATAAAAAAAAAATCCTTAGCGTATTAAATAAGTATAGACTTCATCATAAAATGCCTTCTCTAATTATTTTTGTCTTTTCCTTGCTTTTTTCATTATTTTGCCATATTGTAAACTTTATGGATAAGGAAAATAATTTATGACAAAACTAATAATTTATGATTGAATTTCAAAGGGAGAGTTTGAGTCATCTTTATGCTGAAACATGTTTGTTTAACAGAATATTTTCGTAGACAATGGATGTAAAATTTTGCCCCATGTTATTTATATCGGAAAAAAATAAACTTCAACTGCTATAATATCCTAAACCTTTAGGATTAGTGGTACCAATTAAATTGTAAAGTTGCTTTGAAATTAGTTCTAGAATCTAAAAGTGCCACAAAAAGGTGCGGATTCTCATTTAAAATTTTAGATTTCCGGTCTGGAGTGGTTACTTCTGAACACCCTGTACATTAAAATTAGTGTCAATCGATAGAGCGTTACCGGTTTATCTACAACGGCAAAAATCTTTTTTGTGAAAATATAATGAATTAAATTTTAAAAGGGGTATAAGGGTGGTCTGGTTCACCCGGTATAACTAACTTTCTTAAACTTCTGTAATAAATATGTCGAAAATGTATAGGTTAAGGACGGCCAACCATCCAAAATATAGCCACATAGATGTCGCTTGACCCAATCGTCGTTCACACACATATCACACTCTTTTCAGGTTGCAAGAATAAAGTACCTAAAACCAGAATCGTAATGGAACACGTCTTTTGGCTGTCCACTATGTCACTTTCCCAGCTAAGGGTCTTTCTCCTTTTCTTCAACACCCCGTCCTTGTGGGGATTGTGCAAATGTCTATTTGCAGCAGACAAGCTGAGTGGTTCGGCCGGGTCTTCTTATCCATAGTTAAGAACAAAAACAAACCCCCAGTTAAGAAAAATGAGTGGATCTTTGGTTCGTTGGCCACTCGGAAGACAGATCAGAGTCCGCCTGTTTAAGCCTGAAAATCTGTTGCGAAAGGAGCACGGGAATATGCTCTTCAAATGTTTAATTTGCCGTCTGCTGTATCGTTTCTTACTCTTCCCTTTCCTTCAATATCCCATTTCCCGGGAGATTGCGCAAAATGCTCATTATAGGCAATTTCGTCATTAGGCCATTAGAGGCGTACAAGCTTTTAGTAGTTCTCCATATTCACAGAAAATATAACGCGTTTGTGTCGCCCAAATGTCTGATTAGTCTAATCCGACTGCATTAGGCGATTGAGCCGTTCAAACTCGCGACACTTGATAACGCGGAACGTTTGTCGTTGTTCCACGAAACGTCGTGTGTAATCGTGTTCTGTGTGTGTTAAGTCTTTTGTGTTTTGTAACTTCTGTATTTTGTTACAGCTGAACGGGGCTTTAAATCAATCACCTCAGCACATACGGTAACAGTCGTCCAAAAATAATAAATAGGAAGATAAAACAAATGTATTTTAACAACATACATCATTTTCTTTTTGTAAAAACAATTTACTGTGTGTATTAAAGTCTCTATCCCCTCGTTAATAATACTCGTAAAATAATACTACTTTTGGTGTAATGACAAAAAATTAACATCTGGAATAATTGGATATTATAAAAAAATTTTAAGTACATCCAAAACGGGTGATTTTGGAAATAATTAAAAATTATGTAATACAAAAGTAAAGGGGATGGTAAAATTCTGAAAGAGCATGAAATTGTCTATAGTTTTACATTTAAGCTTTGTTTGTTAACACCGATCAGTTAACGATGTCTGTTAACAACTAAACAAATAAAGCTTTGAATAAGCCGTTTTTAATCTATTTTTTACTGAAACATGTTTTTTACCGTAAATCTTAAAAAAAAATCTAGTTTTCATAATTACTTGCAAATGAACAGGGAGAAAGCTTTCCAACGATCCGTTGATTATTAAAATATGTCTTGCAGAACTTTAGATTTTAGCTGTACAAAATTTGTTAAAAATGTCTGGTTCTGTTTTCTACACAATTATAAAGTTGGAGGTGTCTTCGGTTTTACACACATAACTTTTAAAGTTTAAGGAAATCGACTCAAGTGTATGGTTAACTTCAAACCCGTTGATGATAGAGGCCAATCAATGCAATGCATGTTTTGCAGATTCTTATAGCATCCATCAATTTATTTTTAACAAGCTTTTATGCTGTGAATTAGAATAATTTAACTCCACAAGTGGTTTGAAGCTGTTAAACCCTCTTGAAGATAAAACCTGTTTATTCAGGCGTACTATGGTACATTACCTATTATTTGTATAATACAGACATAAGGAAGTCATTAATCCCGTAGTCACAACCAAACCGGATGTGGATGGATCATAATCTGCCAGACTGATGATACACTGCACTGCGCCAGCCATACGCCTTACGTGTCGTAATAACTTCTGACGATTACCATATAAAATTATCTCTCATTTAGTTAATTATGGAAATGGATTATCACTCTGATAGGAAGTATAACTGTTTTAAAATCTCAGCTATTTGTGCGTACTCATCTAATTTGTTTTGTGAGTACAATAGCACTATAAAAGCAACAAAGCAGGCTTTACAAGGGCTTTATCCGATTTTGACGCTGGTGCCCTTTTGAGTATCTTTTGCATTTTTAGTCCCGAAACCCATCCTTGGATTTCTTTTGATGTACTAACCAAAAGTAATACAATTATTTAAACTTTAAAAGAAACAACAATATTTCTTAAAACCAGTTTCATCTTTAGTTAAATATATTTAAATTTCGTCACTTTAAAAAATAAAATATAGCAACAAATATTATTGTGAATTGCGTTTGAGTATCATTAAATATATCCTTATTTATCAAGTTATTTGATTATTTTAGGTTAAATTCGTTTTTAAGGAAAAAATAGCATTGTTTTAGATAATGAATAAAGTCGTTAGGCGTCCTTCTCTCTGTGGGTTGTGAGGCGCCACTATCAATAGGTAAGACAATGCCACGCAGATATTACCCACCATGGTGGCAGAGCCCGGTGTCTCAAGAATTTGTCGATGTTCGCAAGGGGTGAAAACTTAAACCAACACGACAAGAAGTTTCGTCGTCCTAGACTGGTCGATTATGAGTCCCGCAGACCGGGTCAGTGCTGAAAATTTGATAATCTCTTTTAACTGCAGACATGACTTAGTTTTTTAAAGCATCGTGCCATATTTACATAAATCTTTCATAGTACTAGAAATCAGACTGCCAGAAATCAGACTGCTTTTATGTGTAAATAATTTCCTTTTTTTACAAATTTCATCAATTGAGTTATAGGTTGTATTTTAAATGTGTATTTTTTATTTCATCTCAATCCTCATTCAGAAATATGTTCAGAAAGTTGTATTGGTATTGTTGCACAATGAGCTATAAATAAGGCTCGGGCGATTTTATCCTAACTTTGAAAAAGTACTTAGTTCTGGGATAAAAATAATATTCATACCGGTATCTGTGGTAGAAAATATATGCTAGGCAAAGCAAGAAAATGTATGCTAAGAATTATATTAGTAAATAAAGAAACTTCCGTGAGCAAAATAAAACCTTGGATGAACAATTATATTTGTATGAAAATTAAATTGAAGAAAAAAATATATGATAAAGTAAAAAATCATCCCCATAATGAAAAATTAAAATAATATTTTAAAAAATATAAAAATAAATTACAGATAGAAGTCCGAAAATTAAAAAATAATTATTATGAAAATCTTTTTCAAAAATGTAATGGCGATACTAAAACAACGTGGAAGGTGATAAATGAGGTGACAGGACAAAAGGTAAAAAAAACTTCGATAAATTTTTTGAGTGTAAATGGTAGTATTGTCAGTGATACTAAATTAGTTTGCAATGAATTTAATAATTTTTTCTTATCTGTAGTTAAGAAACTTGAAATAAATAAAACCAAGCCAAATAGTTTTTATGATTGTGATGTGAAGAATAATTTTAAAACGAAGTTCTCATGCAGATCAATGTTCCTTGACCCTGTGACTGCAGAAGATGTGTGTTATGTAATTAAATCTTTGAAAAATGGAACTTCACCTGGAATAGACAATATAAGTTCAGGTTTGATCAAAATTATGTATCCCAAAATAGTAGATGTACTGGTGTATTTAATTAATTTTAGTTTTGTAAAGGGTGTCTTTCCAGATACATTAAAAACTGCTGTGGTGATTCCTCTGCATAAAACTGGAATAGTCACAGAGTGTAATAACTTTAGGCCTATTTCTTTACTCTCATCCTTTGCTAAAGTATTTGAAAAAATAATGAAGAAAAAAATAGTCAAATTCTTAGAACAAACAAAATTTTTTAGTGAGAAGCAGTTTGGTTTCAGAGAGGGATTAAATACAGAAATCGCGCTTAAAAATTTTATGGACAACGTTTATAATGGTATAAACAGCGGGAAAAAAGTTAGCGGAATATTTTTAGATATAAAAAAAGCGTTTGACACTGTTGATCATAAAATTTTATTAAGTAAGCTTTATGACTGTGGTATAAGGGGAAATGTTTATTATTGGTTTGAAAGCTATTTAAAAAACAGAAAACAATGTGTCAAAATTAATAATACGTATAGTGAGCTAGGTGTAGTTACAAACGGGGTGCCGCAAGGATCAGTGTTGGGAGCCATTTTGTTTTTAATCTACATAAACGACTTGTGCGATGCAAATTTAATAGGCAAAATTACATCTTTTGCAGATGACACTGCTTTGTGTTATGTCAATAATAGCTGGACTGATATAGAGCAAGCAATGGAATTGGACCTAAAAGCCCTACAATGGTGGTTTACAAAAAATAACATGTTATTGAGCCCTGAAAAGACCAAATTTATTAATTTCAGTCTAAGAGATGAAAAACACTTTTCGAACAATATAATATATAAATGCACTAGTTGTTTGTGTCAGAATACTCGGTGTTCTTCTAAATGTGCTGTAGTTCATCAAACTGACAGCATAAAATATCTCGGTATAATTGTAGATCAAGAGGTAAACTGGTCAAAACATATAGATTCCCTTAAAAATAAATTGAATAGTACTCTTAGGTATTTTTATTTTTTGCGAGATTTCTGTACAGAGAATATTCTAAGAATGCTATACTTTTCATTAGTAAATAGTAGGTTAGATTATGGGATTTTCTGTTGGGGTGGGGCATTTGAAACCAAACTTAAGCCTATATATACTTTACAAAAAAAATTTATAAGAATAATAAAAAGAAAACGCAAAATGGAACCATCATGGCCTTTATTTTTAAATCTAAACGTCCTACCCTTAAAATATATGTTTGTACATAAAGTTTTAAAAATGTTTTACATTTTAAGTGGAAATTTACCAATTATGAACATTGAATATAAAGTGAAATTAAGAAAAAAGGAAAGGGTTGAAGTCCCAAAGCCAAATTTAACTATGTTTACAAGAAGCTATTGCTTTCTTGGACCAAAAGTATTTTGTTACCTCCCAGAATATATTGTAAATTGTAAGAGTGTACATTTATTTACAAGAAAACTGAAAGTTTGGCTGCTACAACACGAGAACATTGGTTTTCTGTTAACAATACAGATGTAAAAATATGTATAAATTAGCATTTTGATAAGAATACTGTTTAATTTCTAAAAAAAACTAAACATTCAGTCTTTTACTTGTGTAATTTGGTTGTATTTTCTTTAATTATGTATAAGTGGGAAATATCTATTACTTTTTTATGATAAATTGATTATCACTCTCTTGCCTAGATTTTAAGAAATGTAAATATAAGGAACCTCTCCACAGGCTTTGCCTTTTGAGGCCCTAAATTTTTCTGACGGACAAGGTAAAAGAAAAATATTATTATGTTTGCTTTTTTTGTACATGCGTGTAACTTATATCTGTTGTATTTAATATTAAGTACACTATTAAGTTTAAAACAGAAACTATTGTTCCTGGAAAATAAGACACTATGTATTATTATACGTATGTAGTAGATAAATATTGTCTGTATTTCTGTTTGTATTACATGTATTGTCTTTCAGAAAAATAAAATATATTCTATTCTATTCTATTCTATTCTATATACAGTGTGTTCATTTTTTTATGCTCACCATTGGGATCTCGCAAACTATAAAAGTTACAGCAAAGGTCAAATTAGCAAAGTAGTGCGGAATTATAAGCTGAACAAAATGATGTGTAAAAATCCCAGATATTTCTACAGGTTCGTTCGATGTGCTCAAAAAACTGTTTTTTGCTCAAAACTTCTTTTGCCTATAACTTTGTTATTTGTTGAAATACAAAAAAAACAACTTTTTAGATGAAACTTTACTGAAATTTTACGTAGATTCTGAATATTAAAACTAAATCTTTTTACTTCAAACGGTTTTTGAGATATTTTAGACAAGTTGATTATTTTTAATGCAAGTATGTATTTTTTTCATCATCATAAAAAAGAAATAATTTTTCTGATCACGAAAATACCAAATATGGCATATTTATTTATCATAATAATTATTTAATTTTAAAAAATGTGATTAATAAGCAACCCTGAAATGCTAATAATGAGGATGCTTCTAACATGCGGTGCAACAATGGTGTAAATCAGCTGTTTTTCATTTTGTGTTTCATATTTTGTTGCTTACATTGTTGATCAGCTGTTTACCGGCATCCCATGTAACAGCTGATTTACACGTTTTATGGGAACCGCGGATGCCGGTAAACAGCTGATCAACAATGTAAGCAACAAAATATGAAACACAAAATGAAAAACAGCTGATTTACACCATTGTTGCACCGCATGTTAGAAGCATCCTCATTATTAGCATTTCAGGGTTGCTTATTAATCACATTTTTTATAATTAAATAATTATTATGATAAATAAATATGCCATATTTGGTATTTTCGTGATCAGAAAATTATTTCTTTTTTATAATGATGAAAAAAATACATACTTGTATTAAAAATAATCAACTTGTCTAAAATATCTCAAAAACCGTTTGAAGTAAAAACTTTTAATTTTAATATTCAAAATCTACGTAAAATTTCAGTAAAGTTTCATCTAAAAAGTTTTTTTGCATTTCAACAAATAACAAAGTTATAGGCAAAAGAAGTTTTGAGCAAAAAACAGTATTTTGAGCACAGCGAACGAACCAGTAGGAATATCTGGGATTTTTACACATCTTTTTGTTTAGCTTATAATTCCGCACTACTTTGCTAATTTGACCTTTGCTGTAACTTCTATAGTTTGGGAGATCCCAATGGTGAGCATAAAAAAATGAACACACTGTATACTTCTGTAAAGTCCTTGAATAAAAGTTCTAAAAATCAATCGGTCTAATTGAGACAGTAAAAGAATATAATACAAATCGGAATAAAAGAATTGCTCAAAACAGCCTTGTGGTCGAAGTATCGCCCACGTTTCAAGTACTCGTATAAACAATTAATATATATTGTGGCCAGTTACCAAACAATACCATAGCAAAAACAATGTATGAGTTTAAAACAAGTAAAAGACGAGTTAGCTAATTAGTTTGTCCTGAAAGAATTATTTTAAGCCAGGCAGTTTAACTTCAGCCGGCCGACATTATTATTAAAAAGGAATTGTACAACTTTGCAGACAAAATGCTAGTTAACCCGTGTACTCATTGATAAAATGATGAAAGTAAAATTATTATAAATAAAAATTGTGTATTTGTGAAGGAAATGCCCCTGCCGCTTCCTGGCCCCTTCAGCGATTCGGATCTGGCACAACCCTCGGTACCAGTTGCAATACGTCCATCACAAACGGAGCGTCTGATGTTATCGATTGCTTAAAATTTATTGAAAATTAAAAATCTTTCACTAAAAATTGTCATTTTATTAATTTTATTTTTTATAAAATTTCCAAGAAAAAACCTGTAATATGTTTTTTAAAGTTTTAATTTATTTGATAGTCAAACATATAAATATGTATATTTATGACAAAGATAGTGTAATAGTAAAATTTTTACTAACTAAGTTTCCACTTTTAAATCAGAACTTTTTTCTTTGAAAACAACATATTAAAATGCTACATCAATTCATGTTTTGTTCCTGTAAGGTATGTGCTAAATTTGTGTGTAGTTTTTTGTAGGCCAACAATGTGATGGGTGTGGGCCGCACAACTCAACAAATACAGCTTGTATATACTATTTTAGAGTTAAATACATAGTGAAACGAACTTTCAAGCAGAAAAACAGCATATGAAGCCACTTGTTCTAATAATAAACTGCATAATTCCTATGTTAAATATGAAAAAATCACGTAATCCCATATAAATTCACTAACTACGCAGGAATGGTGGAATAGGGTCTCTTTAAATGGCTTTATTAAATATGGTTTAATTGTTCAAGATGTCGACAAGTGACTGTGTGGTCAGCAGTAATCACAAGTGTCAAGTGATTCTGTTCCTCTGTCTGCCACTTTTTTTAATGAATATTAAGCTGTACAAATCCCTACATTTACGTTAAAATAATTCCTCAAACCAATAATATTGTAAAACGATTATTTTTACCAAATTTTATCGATTTTTGACTAAATATTATATTTATGGACATGACAGTTCCTTCATCAATTTAGGATACACAGCACCCTCACATTATAAACATATTCATGAACAGGAGCTCCAATGGAAGACATAACACGAATTTTAGATTTCAAAGCAAAATTCCAAATTACTGAATTGTATCAAGGACTTTTTGGCAAAAAGGGATCAATATCATTGAAAAGTTTTACATTTACATAAAATAATTATTTTATGATGACAATATTGACGAGTAGAAAGGCAAAGCAAACTTTGTAGTTAGAATAATTTTCAATTACAATGTTTTCCGAGAGAAGATTCCAAGACTTGTCAGCATCACTGATGCTCGAGACAACAATCTTGATTACTTCCGACCGCACTGTCGCTTGTCGGAGACGAGAATGTAACAATTATACTTCACTTGACAAAGTTTATCATCAGCACTGTACTCAACAAAGTAAAAATAGCTCATCATATTGACAACCTAATTAATATTATTATTTAGATTGGTTGCTACGATTTTTGTATTTTGTTTTTTTACAAAATAGGTTTATTAATTTAGACCTATTAAGACTTAATGTAATTTAAGAACCTTTGTGATATTTGACTGAAATGTTTTTTTTTTTTTTTTTTTTTTTTAACAGCAGGCTACTATCTAAAACATGACAAATTTCATGATTTATTTAAAATGTACATTTTAACAATTATATTACACTAAAGAGGCACTTAACCCTATAAATGTAAGAGTTTTCCCCTAATGACTACGATAAAGTCTAACAGATTTGTGAGTGAAAGTGTCGGGTTTTAGAAATATTGAATACTCCAGTGCGTCCCTTGAGGATAACACGACAAAGCGATTTCAGTTTGTGAGGGTATAATATGCTGTTATTTTCTTTGTTTCATGCTCATTGTTAATACGGCGAGTATATGTTATTGAAAATTTAATTATGGCCAACTGTAATTAATCAATTGGTAAACAAATCCATGAATTTGCAGGCTTTAGTATCTTAGCCCCGTAGAGAGTAATAAGCTTATAATATGTACGCAATGGACTTGATCCTATTTAGATGTTTTTCAGCCAGCATCCAAACGAATATGGAAATAATACAGGTAAAAGTATGAAAACTATAAAAATATATAATTTAATCCATTAGGGATAAACAAACACCTAACCCATTCGTGGAATGACTACCTGCTGCAATAAGCTGAAATATGAATATTTTAAGAAAGCTTTAAATAAAAAAAAACCGTTGTTGAATGTGTATTTTGTATAGAATCTTTTATAGTTATTGAGCAAAATTATAGTGGGCGATTAAACTTGAAAAATATCCAAGTAATAAAGGTTTGAGTCCGCAAAGTGGTTTGTAATATCTCCCAATAATGATATTTCACACAATGAATCGACAACCCGATCGCCGTAACAGGTAAAACATTGTTTCATCTGGTGGCGCCGTATTTCCAAAGTTTCTGTTATTGGCAGTTGCAGCCCGCATACCAACAATATATTTAGTTTACAAGCAATTTACGTCATCAAAAACTTTTATTCAGGATAAAAAAAAATAATCCATGCGTTTTCGAAATGCCATTAAAGTTATTGGAAAGACATTATCCTAAATATCATTTACTGCCGAATAGGTATACTAAAATGTTATATAAATATATTTATGTAAGTATATTATTTTGAGTCCTTACTAACTGATTAAAAAGCCGCAAAAGTTATATTTCAATTATGATTTCGTTGATTTAATTTACTAGAGAAGTGGAAATATTCTATTATGCCATTATATAATAACATTATATTCGTGTTTAGAGCAAAATTTAAACATGATTTTTATATTTAGAATTTTCACGGATTCAAAGGACAAAATTATATTCAAATTTATGAGTAGCTTAGTTTTAAATATCTCAAAACACGTTATTGAAAACAATTTAACCAACAAAAGTAGAAAAACATAATTATTAAATTACTTGTAAATTGAGAAAAAATTTTCAATTTTGGTAGATTTGGGGGATATTTGGAGTTAAACTTCACGGTAATGCCAAGTTTCAACTCAAACCATTTTATAAATATCATGGATTGAGTAAAAATTACATACATACAGACAGATGGAAAACTAATGTTGATAGAACACAAGGCACATTGATTTATTTGCTTCTTTTAGGCCCTTGATATCCTGGGAAAATTTGGTGTAATGGTTTCGGGACACTGTATGTTTTATTTGCCAACGTATAGGTAGGCCATCATCTTATATTCAGTAGGCCACCATCTTATAGATCAATTTAAAAAGAAGCCTGGGATTAGATGAAATGAGGGTTTTGTATGCAAAGGTGACTGAAACGCTGTGTAGTTAACGCTGTTAAACGACTGAAAACAATGGACCTTTAAGATAAATTAATGTATTTTTATTCTTGAGGAAAAATACAGTATTACTATTAAAAAAGAATGACATTTTATAAATTCATAATTTATTACACAACATATTTGCCAAATACGACTAATACGAATTTGTAGAGCGACAAAAATAGAATAAAATGGTGGCAAAAATGTATCGATATAGCGGTATATTTACCAGGTAAAACACAATTATCAACACTAAACATGAAAAAATGTTAAGAATGGCGTGCTTCTAAAATGTTTTTGGAATGATCTTAGATTGGAATTGACCAATGGTGCTGCTATAGAAGACCTAGTTGAGGACAAAACATGTACTAAATTTCAGGCATCCATGTGTTATAATAGTTTTAAAAAAATATTAAAATAGTGCAATTTTTGTGAAAGAATTGAGAAATTTTGAAAGAACGTCCCTTTTAAGGGTGAAGGGGGTAAAATATGGCAAAATATCTTAGGACCAAACTTGTAGTGCGTCTGAAATAGAATATAATACTAGCAAAACATATATCCATAAAGCAGTAGATTTACCAGTTTGTTGTCAATTATAATAACTATACATGAAACATCTTTTAGGATTTAGTTTTTTTACACTTTTATAAACATTATAAATTGATCAGATGGAGATTTTTAAAAAAAAATTACATATTTGTGGGTAATTTGTGTGGAACTAAAGATTTTGAAATGTTATATATATATATAACATTAATTATCTTAAGTTTAGTCCAAATGGAGTTTTTGATTTTAGGACAAGTTGATGTTTCTGTTCAAACTCTCTAATTCTTCTTTCTATCTTATGTCTTATTGGCCAATTTGCAAAATCCTTTTAATGAAAATCATTTTTGAAAATTTTGAGAGTGCTCTCTGGCATGAATGGCTACATGCTTCTGTATATACAAGCGATTTATGTCATGCCTGTGGCCATTCATGCGTACTCTTATAGCTGTTGTAGTTTTACCAATGTACATATTTTAAATGTAGTATATTCAATTTGCATATGAAAGGCATGCCATAAATCACCCGTATATACAGAAGCCCCGATGTGAAACTGACTGACTGACTGATCATCTATACAAAGTATTTTGGACTTGGCTAGAAACTTGAAGTTTGACACAAAAACAGCTTTTACCCTTAAACCAAAGGTAAATGGAAAATTTAAAATTTTGACCCCCTAAAAAAATTAATAAGGGTGGAAATCGGTAAACCCAATATGTAAGGTTTTTCTATTTTCACTGTAACTTTTGAACCAGAGTTCTTACCTCAATTATGAAGGGAAATTGTCAGTCAGGAATTAGACGCTCTACAAGTTTGGTGCCATGGAATTTTACCGTATCTTATACGGTAAGATACGGGAATTTTACCCTTCACACTTAAAAAGGGGCGTACTTTCACATTAAAAATATATATATGAAATTGAACGAATGGTGTTTTGGCTTCTGGGGACCTCAAAATGAAAGAGTACTGGTCCCGGGCTTAGTGGTCTCTCTAGGAAAGTTTGCTAAAAAGTGTAAAATTTTAAGTTTTATTTATCATTGTGGACGGTCTATTTAACACTAGAGGTACATGATTCATACCGAGCATTTTGCATGGTGCAATGCCTTTATTGCAACCGTTGTGTGATATTATTATATAACTTATTTTTTTTACAATTTTGCCTGTAGGTTTCAACGATAAGGCGTCAACACCCAATTTAAAGAAATCGTCGCGGATGACCTAGATGGCACACGATAAATTTACAAAACTAAAAAAAATTAGTACTTGAAATTCTATGCGACATAAATAGAGGTAAGTTCGAGGCAGTCTCCCTTCAAAACCCAACAAACCAGCGGACAATTTTCTTCTTTTAAACTAACGTACTGCACTGCCTAATATTTCTGAGTTCCCATAACAAATCGTGGTAAATTTAATGGGGTAAGTAGAAAGGATTGGTTGAGTTTATAGTTTTATCAATACGAAGGGTAATAATTCCAATAATGTAATTGTTTAGTATTTAATACACATTTTTGTAAATAATTAAATATGTGTGCTTCAATAATTAATTTTAGCATTAATTTCTAAGCTCAATCTCAGAACTATATTTCTTGTAAATAGTTGCAAATAATTTTGGATCAATAATCCACGCGAGTGAGAGAGAGGGAGAATTCCTAGACATCGGACCATGTGACGTCTTCGTTGCTATGACAACCATGAGTTTTTCGCAATCTGATTGGTTCCCCAAATACATCATGATCGGCAACGTTTCTTTCCCCCCAGTCTAGTAACGTCTTTCGTATTTTACGGACCTGTGTGCCGTGCTTATCTCAGCGTCTTTTGCTCTGACGCTTTCTCTCTCGCCAATAAAGGCTAAAGGCCTTTGGCTTTCCCTCTAATTCATTTCTCAGTGTATTTAATTACTTGTCAGTGTTTTGTACATTAATTAATTCTCCCAAAAGTAGTATCAGTGCCTCCAGGATTCGTCTCGAGATCTTCAATGTGCGGGCATCCGTGGCTGTGAATGAACATTCGTTTTGCGTCTCCATCGCGTACGGTTCAAGATACTCTCTGAAAGACTCTCGTTGCGCTTCTCTGCAAGTGGACTGTTGTGCTCGTGGTGGCGATTCTCCCCCGCTCCAGTGGCGACCTGTCGTCTAGCCCGCTGGACACCCTGTGTACCGCTCAAAGTGGAGTATTTTCAAGGTACTGTTCCACATTTATTTTGTGTGATATTTTATATCAGTGACTATTTTTTACGATAAATCTCATGCCGCAAAATCCCTCTCAAACTCTCTACAACAGTAATTTTTTGTGCATTTTTAAATAAAATGCTCTGGTCCTTCGAGTAATTTGATTTAATTTACACAGACTATTTAGCTAAACTCATTTAACCCCATCCCAAACATTTGGTCCCGTTCGAGCCGGATTGATCGGATTGAATTAATGGACATAGCTCTGTGGGATTACAGAAACTCTAATTTGCAAATTTTTGTAAAGTTCAATTACTGCAGATTCCGCCATTTTGGATAGCGTGGTGCAGGACACCCCTCAAAATAGACTCGTCCACGACACCCCTTGTAAATTGGCAAATAGACTCGCCCAGAATATATTCCTCCGCGGACAGACGGACAGACAGACGTCTAGATCATATCCGCTCTCTCTCTCCCCCCGCCACGCCACTCCTCTCTCTCTCGCTCAGGCATTTAAAGTAGCCGTAAAATATCTCCGCTCAGCTGACTGTGTGTACAAACATCTGACATTGTCAATTGAATTGTTGTTGACTCTTGGGGTTCTAACTCATTTTGTGGGTGAACTGAACACTGTTGTTTATTTGTGTTATAATCATTTTGTGGGTGAACCTAGTAGCCTGCCTCTAGATTATTTCTTTATTTTTGCATAACTATTAGCTAATTAATTAGGCTAATTTCATTCAATTGTTGAATATAAAAAGAATTCTTTGAGGTAATTAAGCCTAAGTTCTCTTGTTTTATTTCCTTGTGTGCAATAAATGCATATCAATACACATTAATGCCAAACATTATCTCATTAACAAACTTGGCATAAAATAATAAACTCTGACAATCTGTCCTTTGACAATTGTTGAATATTTTTCTCTGCCTTTTTGGCGTATGTTACTGTTATTTAATACAGTTCATCATTTAAATAGGCCTAGTCTCACACTCTCACATTGAATTTATTTGCACTCTGTACTTGTGTAATTAAGGCTGAAAACTATTTTTAGGCTAATTTAAGTAGGCCTAACTTAACCATTGTAACAATTGGCGTTCAAGTGCCTATTAATAAATTCAATTTCTCTGATTGTTTATATTGCCTCACAATTTTCTTGTATATTGTTTTTTTTCTATTTTAAATCGGCTCTAGTGTACTGGATAAATCAAATTAAACCCAATGGCACCGAAAGTTAGTGACTTTAAAGCTGCGATCTACACGCGGTCCACAGCATTAACCAAAACTCGTTTCACGAAAATAAAGGAGATTCTCGCTGACTTTACTAAGGCCGACGTTTTGTCTCCCATTCAATTGAAACAATTGAACACTCTCACCAATGAGATTAGAAAAAAGAAGGCAGAATTTGATCTTAACTTACAAAGAGCACTCGCACTTACAGATGACGAAGAAATCTCAGACGAGACCTTATCCCAGGATCAGGATGATATTGAGGCATTGTTCTCACATATTTCTGCCACTATTGAAATGTTGCTTCCGATTGAACCCCCTCCAACCCCATCTGCTGCCAGCGAAGCGAGTGGCGCCTCTCAACCAACTGTATCTCATGTACGATTACCAAAACTAGATTTACAAAAATTCTCTGGTGACCCTCTTACATGGACATCTTTTATCAATCTCTTTGATAGCACAATACACCGAAATGCTTCACTTTCTAGTGTCATGAAATTCCAGTATCTGCTGAGTGTACTAAATGGCGAACCACTAAACTTAATTAAAAGTTTAAACCTCACTGCAGCGAATTACTTGGTCGCCTATAACCTCTTGCGTGAACGTTATCACAACTCACGCCGTTTGCAGGCTTTACATCTTAATCAGTTATTGGACTTGCCCAACATAACCGCTTCCGCTCTCAAGGGAATGCGTCATTTTGTGAATCAATTCACTGAACACTCTCAGGCGCTCAATGCCCTAGATTGTAACGTCACTGATAACAACCCTCTCCTCTCGGCCGTTCTCTTGCGCAAAATGGATTCCGAGCTCCGTAAAAAACTTGAAAGTTTTCGGGCTAACTCTGCAGATGAGCAGACCGCACACACGTTACCGGACGTTAAAGAAATATTTAAATTTCTTAACACAGAATGCTCTCAGACCGAGGACGCTCAAATTCACAATGTCTCTCAAACTCATAAAAATTCTCCCTCTCAATCGCACAACAAGACTAATATGCCTAGAAGAGTGCATTTTCGCCCTAGTGACGTTGCCATGGTCACTACTCACTCTAACTCTCCTCAAGCAAAGGCTACCCCTCCTCCATGCTTTGCTTGCAATCAAGCCGGACACAAAGTGTACTCATGCACTGTGTTTCGTAGCAAAACTCCTCAAGAGCGATTTCGGCTCGTTAAAAAATCTACTCGTTGCATCTCATGCTTAGGCTCTCATAATCTCAAGGAATGCCAATCTAAGGCAACGTGTCTCACATGCAACAAGAGACATCATTCTCTATTGCATTTCCAACCTCTCCCGGGCAGCACTGCTAATCAGCCTGTCCGTAACAACTCCGCTGATGTATCCAATGAGCGATACGGATCTAATGATAATCAAAGCAACTCTCAAGTGTCTCTCGCTTCTCAAAGTTCATCACCCTCTCTCGCAGGTTGTCATACCGTACTATTGGGTACCCTGCTGGTACAACTCAAAACTCCTGAAGGCAAATCTCACGTATTCAGAGCTCTACTTGATTCAGGGAGTATGACGGATTTAATATCCGAACACGCCGCTCAACTCTTGGGAGCGCGCCGTACCAAATCTGAAACTCACATCTCTGGTCTCAGTCAAAGCACGGCCAAACCAAAAGGCCAAACTCATCTCACGATCAGCACTCTATCTGGTCTCATCATCGCTCCTCACCAGCCAATGTTAATATTGGACAAATTGACTGTTGATTTACCAAGAGTCCCTCTGGCTCCAGAAGTCTATCATAAGACTAAACGCTATGTTCTCGCTGATCCCTCTTTTCACTTGCCAGGACGTATTGACGTTATCATAGGCGGAAGTATATTTCCAAAAATACTCACAAACGAACAGTTCTCATTGGGTCAACATATGCCATATGTAGTTGGCACTCATTTTGGATATGTGGTAATGGGTAATGCTCCCACCGCATCCATTGCGTCCAATCACATTGCCACAGGTCTAAATGTCTCTCTGCATTCAGCAACCGACGCGGACCTACACTCATCGCTTCAACGGTTCTGGCTTCAAGAGGAAGTCCCTGTGTCCTCGAGAAAGACCGAAGAAGAAAAACAATGTGATGCTCACTTTTCTTCTACTCACTCTAGAGATGAAACCGGACGCTACACGGTTCGTCTTCCGTTTAAGGAACCCCCCTCTACTCTAGGATCGTCTCAGCCCATCGCTGAGCGTCGATTCCACTCTCTCGAGCGCAAATTCAATGCTCAACCCCACTTTTCTCAACTCTACCACGATTTCATCAGTGAATATCGCTCTCTTGATCACATGGCCCAAGTTCAAAATCTCGATTTGACTAAGCCACACTATTTCCTCCCGCATCATGGGGTACTGAAGGAAAATAGCTCTACCACAAAACTCCGAACTGTGTTCGATGCGAGTTGCAAGACCAGTACGGGCGTCGTCTCTCTCAATGATGTCTTAATGACCGGGCGCAAACTCCAAATAAATATTTGTGACATACTACTTCACTTCAGGAGTCACAATATTGTTTTTTGCTGTGACATCCGTCAGATGTATCGCCAGATCCGAGTACATCCAGATGACCGGAAGTTTCAACTTATTTTGTGGCGTGACCATATGAATGAACCTCTCTCAACTTACCAACTGAACACGGTTACTTATGGCATGAACACTTCCCCTTATCTGGCAATCAGAACTCTTCACCAACTTGCGGATGACGACGGTGAGAACTTCCCCTCCGCTGCACACGTGCTGAGGACCCAGACCTACGTCGACGACATCATCTCCGGTGCGGACACAGAGGAATCGGCCTTAGAACTGCAGCAGCAACTCATCCGTCTACTACGTCAAGGAGGATTCGAACTCCGGAAGTGGGTCTCCAACTCTAGTCGCCTACTTCAGTTTCTGCCAAAAGAACATCGTGAATCTCCAGTGTTTCTGCAGGAATCTCAATCTCCACAGTTCTCTATTCTCGGTCTACATTGGTCACCTACCACAGATTGTTTCACATACTCTCTCAACATACCGCCCGATGAGCGCCCTACTAAACGCTCTGTTTTGAGCTTAATTGCCAAAATATATGACCCTTGTGGGTTCCTCTCTCCTTGCATAATGCAAGCAAAATGTTTTATGCAACTCCTCTGGACTACAGGCCTATCTTGGGATGAACCCTTGCCGCCCGATCTCGCCAGTAGATGGCAATCATTCATCACTGATGCGCACCACATAGCGCAAATTTCAATCCCTCGAGCTTTTCCTCTCTCGCACTCTTGCGCCATTGAGCTCCATGGCTTCTCTGATGCGTCAGAAAACGGGTATAGCGCAGTTTTGTATTTTCGCTGCCAACTCTCAACCGGTGACGTCATCATTCGCCCCATAATGGCAAAAACTCGCGTAGCCCCTCTGAAACGAGTGACTCTTCCTCGACTCGAACTTTGTGGAGCGCATCTGCTCGCAAAGCTAACAGCTCACTGTCAGTCCATATTTAAGGACACAATCTCTCCTCCCAACACTTTCTTATGGTGTGACTCAACAGTAGTCCTCACATGGCTACGAACCCCGCCTTATAGGCTCAAGACTTATGTCTCAAACAGAGTTTCCCAGACTCAAGAGCTCGTATCACTTGACTCATGGCGTCATATAGCCGGAAGTGATAACCCTGCCGACTGCGCGTCACGTGGCATCCCTGTTTCCCAGCTCAGGGACCACCCTCTCTGGTGGACTGGACCACCTTGGCTCAGCCTCCCTCGACAAGAGTGGCCTTCTTGGCGTTTCGTCCCAGTGGACCTCTCTTCGTCTGATGAGCTCAAGAAGACACCGTTAGTCGTCTTAACTACTACACCACAGAAGGAATGGGACCTTCTGACTAAATTCTCGTCGTGGGATAAACTTCAGCGAATTTTCGCTCTCGTTCTGCGCTTCATACATAACTGTCGCAATTCTGATCACGTCAAAGGACATCTCTCCCCATCCGAGATCTCTACAGCTAAACTCAAGATCTTCGGTCTCATCCAGAAATCTGCCTTTGCAGAGGATATCTCATCACTCCGCTCTGAGCGCACTCTCCACGGACACCTCACTAGACCAGTGGTAAAGGTGTTCCCTCTGCCCATTGAATAAACTCTCTTTTGTTCCGTGCCCCAATCTCTATAAACTGTGTGGTGTGAATCTCTATTGTGTTTTGTTTTGTTGAAGCCTACAATGCTTCAAGGGGGCCGGAATGTTTAGTATTTAATACACATTTTTGTAAATAATTAAATATGTGTGCTTCAATAATTAATTTTAGCATTAATTTCTAAGCTCAATCTCAGAACTATATTTCTTGTAAATAGTTGCAAATAATTTTGGATCAATAATCCACGCGAGTGAGAGAGAGGGAGAATTCCTAGACATCGGACCATGTGACGTCTTCGTTGCTATGACAACCATGAGTTTTTCGCAATCTGATTGGTTCCCCAAATACATCATGATCGGCAACGTTTCTTTCCCCCCAGTCTAGTAACGTCTTTCGTATTTTACGGACCTGTGTGCCGTGCTTATCTCAGCGTCTTTTGCTCTGACGCTTTCTCTCTCGCCAATAAAGGCTAAAGGCCTTTGGCTTTCCCTCTAATTCATTTCTCAGTGTATTTAATTACTTGTCAGTGTTTTGTACATTAATTAATTCTCCCAAAAGTAGTATCAGTGCCTCCAGGATTCGTCTCGAGATCTTCAATGTGCGGGCATCCGTGGCTGTGAATGAACATTCGTTTTGCGTCTCCATCGCGTACGGTTCAAGATACTCTCTGAAAGACTCTCGTTGCGCTTCTCTGCAAGTGGACTGTTGTGCTCGTGGTGGCGATTCTCCCCCGCTCCAGTGGCGACCTGTCGTCTAGCCCGCTGGACACCCTGTGTACCGCTCAAAGTGGAGTATTTTCAAGGTACTGTTCCACATTTATTTTGTGTGATATTTTATATCAGTGACTATTTTTTACGATAAATCTCATGCCGCAAAATCCCTCTCAAACTCTCTACAACAGTAATTTTTTGTGCATTTTTAAATAAAATGCTCTGGTCCTTCGAGTAATTTGATTTAATTTACACAGACTATTTAGCTAAACTCATTTAACCCCATCCCAAACAGTAATGTAACAAGACGATAGTTTTATTACTGCAAAAGAATAGTTTTGATAAAAATCTGCCTTATATTTAAAACACTAAATGTCTCAAACAGGGTTACAGTGGGGAACCGTTGAGGATTTTGAAGTGCATTTTATGATAGAATTTTGGAGATTTGGCCAGTGTTAATATCTTTCTCATAAGCTCTCCCCCAAACTATAATCCCATATTCTTAATTTATTCTGCAAATCCGTTCTTCCTTCTCATCTTTTCTCGCTGTTTTCTTTGTTGATCATTCACTCTCTACCTTTCCTTTCACGAAACTCAGCTACGCGTACTGGATCTGCTTTCAGCTTAACGAAGTATCTCTGTTTTATTATCCATTAAAAAAAGCAACTAGTATTAATGATATCAATGAGGGTATTTATAAATATGGTTGATAAACACCTTAAGACATTGCTATAAAACTAGGCTAACAACATAGGCTTAACATATATGGACAGGTCATATTGAAGTCCAAAGCAGAAATGTTTCTCGTTTACTTTACAAACACACAACATAAAGGATGTTCAAAAATTAATACATACCTAACTCAGTATTCTGTCTTCTTTTATCAACTATAAAGAGACCTTAACAGCTTTTTGGTTCCGCACAGGACGCCAAATATCACTCAACTTCTTAATATTTCATAAGTACTGTTATTACAACAAAAGTTAAACCATATGTAGTATCAGATAACTTAGAAACAATATCTGATGTTAATAATTTAGTCATGCGACCAACAGAAACCAACAATATGCCACATGTTGCTGTTTACCAGAGTACCAACACTAGGATAAAAATTCCCTCCCCTCCACTAGTCTAGAAACATGTATGCCATTTCAATTGTATTTTCACTAATATTTACATAGCTAACCAATCCAAGCATGTTGATGCCATTAAAAACAATCAGCTTATTGTTTTCTGCTGCTGGAGACTTACCATACTGTCATTACAAATGACTGGTGACGTCGACACTAGCTGCTTACTACTTAAAACAGTACTTTCACCTGGAATGGACTGTTTCAAAAGTATACTATAAAAAAGTCTCTAACCCCTACCACCAACTGTGCGCGAGATTTGAAAGCTTTCCTCTTAGGATACCTCTTAAACCGACCGCTCTATTCCCTGAAAGAACTGGAGGACGAGCCTTTTTTTTCAAGTTAATACCTCCAAAGTCGCTTCGCCTCGCCTAATTTTAAGCAATGCAAATGTATGTTTGTGTTGTGACAGTGTTTTCTGACGCAATCCATCCAACCACTGTCGGTCAAAGACGCAGAATTTCAAGTATTGCAAGTAAATATAAATAACTAGTATACTGAGTTTGTTAGTACAAAAAATTATTATTTCATTTATAATTATTTCAAGAATCAATTATAGTATGTATGTATCTAGAAACGATTGGAGTATTTAGTTGTTGCAATGATTATCCAATTTTGTTATGTTGGCCAAACTGGAATTTAAAAGTTTTAAACAAAATGTTAATTAACGTTCGTAAAAAATCTGGCATATCTCGTTGAAGCAAGCAGGTAGACAAATTGTTAGTAATTGTATTTCCAAATATGTTTATTATTATTGTTGTTCATTAGTAAAAAGAAATTGTAATATTTCTGTAAAGATCTTTTTTCTATCTTATAGAATGGAAGTTGTAAAAAGACGTTTAAGGGTTAAAATATTAAATGAGTAAACTTCTACCAAGACTCCATCTAGTAGATTGCTTGTGAGAAACGTAAATTAAAATTAATTCACAAATAATTATATTACTTTTACTTGGTAGTAAACAAAAACTTTGATTTACAGACCTGCTTCGAGATTTCACCATACTGAAACTGATACTGACATGTCCAGGGTTGGAGTATTTTAAAGTAAGATCATTCCATATTTTGAGGTGTTGGTCATTATAATACTGCAAAGTATAAAATAATTAAATGTGATGTATTCACTGAGATGTGTTGATTTAATTGAGGATCTAGAACCAAGGAAGTCCATATAGGCTAATTACAGGAAACTCCCATATATAATTGCACAATTAATAACAAAACCTTTAAGTACAACTTGTTCAAGAATTGGCCAAACGAAAAACATTACTTTATCCTAGAATGGATTATTTAAAAATATCTCATTTTGGAACAACAACAAAAATGAAATACTAGTTCAGTGGCATATAAAATATTACTGTATCAAATATGTTAAATAAAAAAACAACAATGATAGCAAATCACATTTTAATATGTTTTGTCTGTACTATCAAAAAATATAAAAACTAACTTTAAGATTTGTTTCCCTCTAGAGCTGTAGCGTTCCTGCAATGCGATAGAATGTTTATTGAGTGCTATACACGGTCCAGCGTCCAGGTAAATGTTGATCGCCAAAGTTGCTTTCATCGGAACCAGCCAGCCACGACAGTCGACCGGGGGACTGAGTCTCTCGTCTATGTAATTCTGATTATGACTGATACATGTAAATCGAGAAGCGTCGCTTCCATAATACAACTGTATTTTTTTGTGAACATTTTTATTCTTATGAATTTTATATAAAAATATAGTGTAAATTCCAGTATAGATCTCTCCAATCTATGGAATTTCCCACCTTCAATTTATCTTTCTTAGTTATTTGTTTATTTAGAGGATCATATAGATAATCTAAATGATTTAATAATATTTAAACTATTTTAGATATAGTTTTAAAATCTGATTACCATATGAAATTACAATTTTAACTTGGAATTAGAATCAGCTTAACTTAATTAACATGATTTCTGTGCAATGCAAAACGGGGGCTGTCTGATGTCATATCCTTATATCCTCAGATTAATTGATTCGGAATGGATTCGTGTGACTGAAATTCATATACTTTTACAGTATAAGTGATGACTTAATTCTTATAATATACATGTTCTAGTGTCCACTTTAACCTTTACAAATTTTGCCATATTATTCAGCAGGTCGGAACAACAAAATAATGGAATATAACGTAAGTTCTACCTCAAACCGTTTTTTGTCTGTCTGTATTTAATCCAAACACACGACTGTCTTGTCTGTATGTAAATATGTTACGTCACAGCGTGACATTAGTGAAATTTAAAAAAAGAAGAAATTCCCGAAAAGCTGAAGGCTGGGATTTTTCCAGGGGTCGGGTAACTGCCTTTTGGGTCAGTTCTGGATAAAACAAACCCCTCAATTTTATTTGGTGTTGACTAAGCCACTGAACTGTTACAGTCAAACACGAGGGCTCATCACCAAAAGCTGGGAAGAATTAAATTTTTGAACGGACTGATCAATTTTTGTTTTGCCTACAATAATATATGAAACGTCCTTTTACGAAAATTCCAGCCACGGGATCGGTGTCGATCTGTGACAGGAAAGGGGGAGTTAGCCACACCGCAAGGACTAACTGGAGAGTCGGGTGACCCCGGGAAAGGTGTCACACCGTGAAGATTCGAGTCGGGTGACGCCAGAAGGTTTCACTCCGAAAGGAATCGCAGTTGGTAGACACCGGGAGAGGTGTTACACCAGAAGGATTCAAGTCGGGTGACGCAAAGAGGTGTCACACCGAAAGGAATCGGAGGTGGTAGACACCGGGAGAGGTGTTACACCAGAAGGATTCAAGTCGGGTGACGCCAAGAGGTGTCACACCGAAAGGAATCGGAGGTGGTAGACACCGGGAGAGGTGTTACACCAGAAGGATTCAAGTCGGGTGACGCCAAGAGGTGTCACACCGAAAGGAATCGGAGGTGGTAGACACCGGAAGAGGTGTTACACCAGAAGGATTCAAGTCGGGTGACGCCAAGTGGTGTCACACCGAAAGGAATCGGAGGTGGTAGACACCGCGAGAGGTGTTACACCAGAAGGATTCAAGTCGGGTGACGCCAAGTGGTGTCACACCGAAAGGAATCGGAGGTGGTAGACACCGGGAGAGGTGTTACACCAGAAGGATTCAAGTCGGGTGACGCTGAGAGGTGTCAGGGAATCAGGGCGGTGGGAAGACGGGGAGAGGTGTCTCTCCAAGAGGTATGTAGGAGGACACATACATCCTAGAGGATGTATGTGAATAGGGATTCTGAGATGTAATTTTCTATCTTAAGTTGTTTGATGGCTAAGTACCGAGAAAATTTAGTTAAGTGCCGCAGTGATGTAAGAATTTAGACGATTTGATTCAATATATAGATTGAGTGTTTAAACAATCGGATTTCTTAGTAGTTAAACTTAGTTTAGAGTGGACGGCTTGGTGTAGGAGTAAAACTTAGTGTGCAATATTCGTTGTCTGTGGTATAGTCAAGTGAGTGAATAGTAAATAACTCAATTGCTAGTGCTAGGGTCGGAAAATGGCCAGTGGGTACGGAGAGAGGTGGGTCCACTGCCCAAGGATGCGAGGGAGGGTTCGGTAGATGACGGAAAATAGTGTCACCCCGACAGATTCGAGATAAAGATTCAGATATTAGTTCTAATTAGAAAATGCTAGCACAGTGAGTGGGTAAGCGAGTTAGTAGAATTAAGTGACAATTATAATGGGGTGACAATTTAACTCAACTTATGCAAAAATTGTATTAAAAAATAAATATTTCAAATCCAATAGCAAAACTTAAATATGGTTACAGGCACATTATACCAAGTACAACATCACACTTTGAGGCAATGTATAAATATATTAAGGTTGCAATACAAGTCCAAGCCTGTTAACAAAAACTAAAGTGCAATATCAAAAACAGTAATAAATATACAAGCTCAGCAATTACTGGAAATGCCACTTAAAGCATAATAGGAAACGACTTAAATTAATATAAGATATCAACTGAATTAATAAAAATTTATGTAGGGATAGGTGAATTAAATTGGTAGGAGTGTGAATAGGACTTTATTCGTAAAATTAACTTTCTAATGTATTTCATCCAATTACAAAAATCGAAATAAATAAGAATTTATTAAAATAAATTTATTATTATCAACTAAAAAATGGTTCACTGCAAAAATATAAAATAAAGATTCTTGTGAATTATCCCAGTTCAAATTTATAGTAGATCTGTGAAAAAAAGAAAAGGATAAATTTTAAATACTACAATAAGGGGAAACAAAGT